>JAFMOC010000083.1:747500-955000 GCA_019802505.1 Corydoras sp. C115 | reverse complement strand
AATTTTAGGAATGTTTCTGTTTTTCATACTTTTCTACACAAACAAATAATAAACTTAAACCATAGCATTTTATAAATGTTCCACATCAAAAGCTAGAGTCAAATATCAAGAAAGACAAAGGGATTAAATCTGGGCTTAATTAACTGTATTATAGTAATAATTATTCATGCTTTGTTTATGGGCTTATTTATTTTTTAACATTACAACCAGCTAGCTAATGCACTGAGGGCTACTATATGATTATAATAAATGAAATTAAGATTTGTTGACTTTTAACCTTTTTTAACCTATAAGGACCATGCAGACATGCAGAATGACAGAGAACATAACTCAAGCATGTACACAAGCATTGATATAAAGAAACAAAATGAAGAAAGGTAAAAGCAGGTGTGAGGACATTATTTGGATTATATACATACGTACATGGAGGCTGGAGTGAGAAGGCGACATATTAATAAGAGCAGAACTGGTACCATCTGTCAGCTACAAACCAGAGGCATGTTGGTTAGTTTGTGAGATATTAGCATACATAATGCCAGTAAACACATTAGTAAAATATGAAAGACAAAAAGTTCCCAGCATTGTTTGACTAGCGGCCATTGTTATTAATGTAAAATATATTGTTCTACATTGAATCCTAGAAGACGTATAATGTTTTCTGATTTTGTGCCATTTATGACAATACAATATGCAGTTAAACTCCAGTGAATTTGCTGTAATGTAAACAGAAAAACAGGTTAAAAGAGTATGGGTTTGAAATCAGGGATAATTATAATTATTAACACTAACACAGGTTTTATTGCAGTTAAAAACACAAAAATACTTGCATAAATGCAGTAGAAAGTAAAGTGCAGGTTACAAAAACAGACACAAAAAGCAGATTCACAAACCACTAGTGACAATATAAATAATCCAGTCAACTGGAATTAACATTTACTAGGACTTCAAATATACACACAAGCTTCACACAAAAACACCATAGAGCATCCATCCTGGTAACCATACCTAAAACCCTGTAACATGACAGTGATTTTTTTTCTAAAAGATAAATTACATTCAACATTAAATGCAGTGAGATTGAACATAAAGGTAATAAAGAAACCTTGGTGTATTGAGACAATTAAATTAATAAAGTAAAAAAATAAGTAAATCATCATGTTACTTCTTTGGGTTTAAACAGTTTGCCTTCAAACATTCAGGTTTCAAAAATGCATAAAAACAACAGAATAACAGGATTAAAAAACAGATTAGTCCCCTGGTTTAATACTTAGTAGAGCCATATTTTGTAATTACATAGACCATTATAGTCTGTCTGCATATGTCTTAACCAGCTTTACACACCCAAATTGGGCAATATATTTTAACAGTGCAGTAAAATTTCAGTTTCAAATTCCAGGTACTGCAGGATTTTAGACAGGTGTCTGACTTAAGTACTCAAGAACCTTCCTTTTCTGAGGCCAAAACATTAAGGAAAAAAAACACATGATGTTAACCCTAACCTACAGTATTTATTTAAATGACATACTGATCAGCTGTTTGTCAATTTTACATAACCGTTGACCAGTTGTATTGACCAATAAATCCTTGGAGACTGCTGTAATCATTTTTAAAGGATCATTATTCTTGAGTCTTGAGAAAAAAAACAGGCCTAAACTATAAAAATTGCATTTTTATAGTTTATCCTATAAAGTGCATCTAAAAACGTCTGTCCAATTAAGGTGAATTCATTGATACTGATGTTCATAGAGATGTTTTGAAAAAAAAATTGCTTCTATAATGAGTCCTGAAAGGACTTAACCCCATACCTATCCAGGGTACAACAGTTTGGGCACTGGGAAAATACACACAGGACATGGTGCCATTTTATTGCTGGGCACATTCAAATATACAAACTATAGGGGCCACTTAGAGTATTCAATTGACCTTACCTAAGCCACAGTACCGCCAATCTCTATCATAGATAGATAGATACACAGACAGATAAATAGATGTATCAAAATTTAAACCTACATATGTTTGAAAAAAAAAAGACGAAAGACTCTGAACCACAAAGAAAACACAAAAAACTGATCAAAATTTACTATGTGGATTTAAAGCCAAAAGATGCATCACTAAAACCACATGTTCATCTAAATGAGAAATCATTCAAAAGGGAGATTAACAATGACATGAGTAATAGGAATGAAGAGATGCTATCCCGGTTTACTTACACCACCAATCAGCACTTAGATTGGAAAGGATACAGGCAACCTGTTGGGGTGGAAGGGTGATCCTTATTTTGTGTGTCCACTCAAATTGGGCCGGAGGAGGATTGGATAAAGCACTGCGATAGGGAATCTGCAATGTATTCCTTCATGGCTAAGTGTTTAAATTCAGAAAGCGAGAAAAGGCACCCTCTGGCATAATGCCTGGCAGGATGTTGATAGCACAATGGTAGAGATGATGCTGAGAAAAAAAACGATGCCTTGTGGTTGCTTAAATCCTTGGTCAGTGGCAAGTATTCCAGAGAAAATTGGGCAAGAAATTGCTGTGGTTGCACTCGAAAAGGTGAAGCACATCTACACAGAGGAGTGTACACATACTACGCTAGTGATGTCTTTGGTCAGACAGCTCAATGCCCTGCCATCATTTCATGATAATTAAACGGTTGACATGGTTAAGGGCTTAGGTGGGAAAACAACATGGGAAGAATCAATAAAATTCCCTGCTGCATCTCAACTGATCAAAGCTGTGACATGTGTGAGTAGCATAGAACCAGACAGTTAAACCTTTAAATATAATCCTGTGGAGGAGAACCGATTCACGTCTCACAGGAGTAATAGAGGCGTCGTCCTGTTAACTAAAGCACTTTGAAAAGCTAAGCCAAAGCCTCTCTGTTGAATGCATGTGTTAAAATGATGAGGCACATTGCCTCTATTAAATCTGAGGCAGAGTTACAGGTAATAGGAAATGGAAAAGGAGACACGCAGCCCGGTTTACTTAGACCAAAAACCCATATTCAAGAGACAGAGTAATAAGTATAATGAAATGCTGCTCCAGTCTATTTAGACCTGCAACCAGCATTTAAAGAAGCAGGGCAACAGGTACTGTAAGATGTCGCCCTACTTTTTCAGACCAGAAACAAACATATAATGAGAACGAATTACAAGAACATTTACATTTAGTCATTTAGCAGACATTTTTATCCAAAGCGACTTACAAGTATCCCAACTTGATGGTTAGGGTTGGAACATAGGGTTGATACAGTGCCCCTGGAGCAATGAGGGTTAAGGGTCTTGCTCAAGGACCCACATTTGTAACTTCAGTCATCCTGGGCTTTGAATCCACAACCTTCCGATTGATGGCCCAACACCCAAATCAGTTCTTTAAGATTAAATGGCATGCAGCGTTGTGATTTTTTAAGCATTAAGGCAAATAAATCCAGGTTCACTGAAGTTACCAATGTGGGTCATTGGGCAAGACCCTTAACCTTAATTGCTCCAGGGGTATCAAGCTCTATCGTAGCCAGCCCATGTTTTGACCCAAAACCATCAAGTCGGGGTACTTGTAAGGCACTTTGGATAAAAGCATATG
Organism: Corydoras sp. C115; assembly: GCA_019802505.1. Classification (NCBI taxonomy): domain Eukaryota; kingdom Metazoa; phylum Chordata; class Actinopteri; order Siluriformes; family Callichthyidae; genus Corydoras; species Corydoras sp. C115. The sequence goes on along the minus strand of JAFMOC010000083.1, from coordinate 951,427 downwards.
CTAAATGACTAAATGTAATGTAAATGTAAGATCAAGTGCTGAGAATGTGTCTGTCTAGCATCCTAGCACCTGGACCCAATTCTTCCTTAATTACGTGTTGTGGGCCATTTGATAATGAAGTCAAGACAAGAAATGGGATTATTTCTCATAGACGCTGCTTGCTATATGTCTACACATCTCACGATTAAACTGGAACAGTCCTGAGATAAATGAGTACAGTACTTTGTGGCAAAATTTGAACATAAATTTTAATAAAATGTATTAATAATTAATATTAATATTTAATAATGTAATCATAAGTTAATTACATTATTGTACTCAAAAGCCACAAACATACTAGTGTTCTTCTCAAATGCATTTCACCACCTTGAAAATTTAATATTTTAATATAATAATAATAATATATTCATTCATTATCATCCGCTTTATCCTCTATTAGGGTTGCGGTGGGGTTCCCCATGCCCATCCAGGGGAGAACGTCTCGGGCACTAGGCAGATAGACCCAGGACAGGGCGACAATCCATCGCTGTAATAATATAATGTAAATTAATGTAATATTAGATATTCATTTTAATATTTAATACTGTTATAAAGGTGTGTTTAGACATTTTCATATAGTCCTGTAAAAGAGTGTAATATTACTTTCTTAATATTTAATAAACATTTATTTAATTAGTGATATTTGACAGTCAAATTTTGTTAAAAAAGTAATAGTGAGTGTGGATTAAAATGCCCAACATTTTTTTTTAAAAATATAAAAAATGTAACTAAATATAGACTGCAACATAACATTAAATGCATATTTATTTAAATGTATTAATATACTATAAAAATGGGACTGGCAGTTTTTATGATTTATTAATACTGCAATAAGCTGAGAGTGAATATGAATATGAAGGTATTGAACCTATTTATGAATCAGTCAGATATGTAATAATGGTGCCCAGCGATGGATTGGTACCCGGTCCTGTGTGTATCTACCCTGCACCAGAAACATTCTTCCATAACATTCTGGTCATGAGAAACCCACCCTGTGACACTTGTAGTTTAAGTAAAAAATAATGAGATGAGATAAGATGAGATAATATTCATTTTCCTCAACTTATTACCAAATCAAATACATATCCTTCATTTGTTTGATTAGATCTCTACTTTTAGGAGTTGTTTGAACATTTTATTAAGTTGTATGTCAAATCGATGTAAAAGTAAATTCTAAAGGTTTCACAAACCTTTGATCCACTTTTTACTGCATAAATAATAATAATAATAATAATAATAATAATTATTATTATTATTATTATTATTATAATTATAATAATAATAAATTGAGTTTTGTAAATAATTAATTGAGTTTTGTAAAACTCAATTAAAAGTACACAGGTCTCTGTAGACCTATAGTTGCAGTAATTTGCTAATTTTTTGATGAAAGGCCTGGTAAGTTAATTACAAGTTTACATTTTGCTATTAATAAGTTTGGTACAGTAGTTTAAGATTTTAAGTAGTTTAAGAGTTTTAGTAGTTTATTTATTTTATACTGCTTAAGTATATGAAGGCAACATGTATTAATAAACCTGCAGCAAAATGCAACAAAATCTCAAATCTGTACATTTCAGAAAGTAAAATCTATCATTTATAAAGACTTTAGCTTTTGTGAAGTACTTAAGAGAAGAACCTGGTTACAAAGATCTGTCAGCAAGGACTCCTTTTTCTCCAGCATCAACCATAAATAGGAGGCATTGGAAGGAGGACAGACAAGGGGAGGGAGGGTTCCTGTGGCGCCTGTGGTAAGCAGGCAGGAGAAGGGGGAACACAGTTGCCCATGACGACGACTCACCACATCAGAGGCAGGCTTGAACCCTAGCAGCGCCTTCTGCAGACTACTGCCAGGACATTATGTATACAATAATAGAGGCTGCTTTACCAGGCACTTACAGAAACAGTTAATTAGAAATAGGTCTATTCATTTTCTGTTGATTTTCATTCTAACATCGGGCATTTTGCATTACCACATATCGCAAGTGCACATATGGAATCGATGGATTGAATGGGTTGTGTTACCTATTTGTGAATGCAATAGCATGTGTAGTCTGCCCAAAAAACAACAACTTGGCAGGTCCATCAAGGTATAGCGTTGTGAAAAACAAATCTTTTTAAAACATCCTTTAGCCTCCCATAATGTTGATGTTTTATAGGGCCCATGGATAATCCCGTGGATTGATTATGGATACCTAGATTAAGTACCATATTCCTAAGGTTTTGATTTTAACTTAATAAAAACTACTGGAAGGCCCGAAGACTATAAAGCCAGATGAGTGTGCTAACCTTCCCCACACAATGTTGTATTTGGCCCTCATCAATCCTGCACTAAGTGACAAATATGGTCGTCATCAACAGAGAGTTTTTAGGGCATACAAAACCCAAGTTCTAACTTCTTTCTGGAGCCAGCATTAAGTCTTTGGGGAAACTATGGGATTCAAGTTTCACTTAATGCACTGGGGAGTGCAGCCCAGCTCTCTGGCCCCACAACATGCAGCACAAGGAATTTATATATGTGGAAATAATCTAAAGGAGTGAGTGTTTTGTAGTTATATATGCTTGGTAATTTTGTACATACAAATTAGTGTTACACATACACTGAATTGGAAATAACCCACATCACAAATCGTATTTCTATTTTATATGACGTGACAGACATTTTGAAAAACGTTTCTCATTGAGAAAAAACAAGCATGCAGTTAAGTATAACAAATGAGCAAGTTGTCCTTTTATATGATCTGCAAGGACAGTCGAAAGGACATACATCACAGACTGTTATTCATGTATTATCTTAACCACACGGTTTCACAAAAGAAGATCCAAATCTTTTAAAGCTGTTACCAGTAGCCATCTAAAGTTGGATCAAAGCTTATTTTTTGGCCAATAAAACCTTTCCTGGTTTTCCGGAAGTCTTAGATTTAAGCTCTGGAATGTTAGGAGGAATGTAAGACAGGAAATGACATTCATTTAACTTAGGACTAAACCTCCAACACCTTTTTTATAGAAATATGTGACTGATCAAAGACTGACTTTTTTGGAGGTTTTTGTCTACTTCATTAACCTTTTAGCCGAACACAGTCGTAGCGATGGACTGTAGATAAATAAATAAATATGGATCCGTTCAAATTTAAACTTACAAACTTGTCTGGTTATTAAAATACGCACTTTGTTAAAAACATAGTATAACAGAGCACATGCCAAACCAGGAAATACAAAAATGTACAAAATCTTCAGAGGAAATATAACTAATGACACTAAATCAACAAAACACAGATCTTGGAAAACATACAACTCCCAAAACCCAGCCTCTCTCTATTTATTGCTCCCAGAACATTTCTGATGGACAGAGATGTGAATCTTAAGGGAATTTTCACATGGATGGCTGTGGTTGTGGTTCCACTTTTATTTATTCCGACCAGAACAAGCCATCTGATGATGGTCCTTTGAAAAGGCAAACCAGAAAGCAAATGAGAGAAAAATGTTCCCTCAAATAAATTCAAAGATCTAAATAACTCATTGTGTTCTGGTCGCAAGAGAGCTGAAATCAGAAAACAAAATGGATAATCTGTGCATTCAGCAAAGTTAATTTAATATTTAATATCATTTAAATGATTGTAAAGTAAATTATTTTGTGTAAAATAAAAATATAGACCTAACGGCAAAGATAAGGAAATAAAACTCTCCAAATACCTGCTATAAATCACCCAAAATAGTTATTTTTCCTTATAACTAATCAAATGGTCAGTGATGAGACAATTGCCCAATCTTCATAAATGCACATCAAACTGGAATGTTCATTCATGGTCAAATAGATAAACACTAAAGCAAACAAGCATCCTTTTAAATATCATTATAAAAATTGTCATAAAACGTTGGTCTTAAATCACTGTTTAACAAACATTGGCTTCACTGTTGTAATCAAATTGCCTAACTTTTGCTGGAATGGTAATTCATTCCATTCCATCACTTTATATGGTTTAACACAGAAATTGTCTTGATATTAACAATGATAGTGCAGTTAATCTATCAAAAAACAACAGAAGGTGTCCTGCATTGTATATCTATTCAACCCCACTTCGATTGACACAAGCATTAAACATTCTGACATTATGCACTATGGCATTGCTTGTTCTTTCTTTGCCATTGCAGGGTAAAGGAATGGCTGAGGATCAGAACACATTCTTTTTTATAGGCTGGGTGTGGTCAATGACAGCAGTGAGGCAAAGATTCCATCATTAAAATATAGAGAGTAATTACCACAACACTATTTCGTGTTTAGAGCTAAGGGTGTGTTGGTGGATTGTGAACATAACTTCTCATAGGACCACACCTCACTCACACTATGTGCCCACTGGGAAGTCAAAGAAACTCACAGTCGTGTTTATAAAACATTGAGAAGTTTCTATACTCCTGAATAAATATGTCCTACATAAATGGATCATTAAGCAAATGAGTAAAAGTAAAAATATTAACCATGGTAATGTATTTCTTGATGTCAAATATGACATTGTGATTGGCAAAAGTGTGTGAATTTTTAGGATTAGCAGATAATCTGAAAATGAAATAGTGTTATAACCAATCCATGTTAATGAATCATTTGGAAATATGATGGAATTTTAGGTCAAAGTAAAATTAAAGTAAAAAAAAAAAAGTAATAGAAACATGACTGTTAACCCATCGATATAGACTAGCTGTCAACAGAACTACTTTTTTAATCTAAGAACTATAAAGAATCGATGGATTGAATGAATTGTATTATCTCTTTGTGAATGATAGCATGTGTAGTCAAGGTATCAAGGTATAGCATTGTGATAAACACATTTTTAAAACCTTTAGCCCCCCATAATTTCTATGTTCTAAAAGGCCCATTGATAATCCTGTGAATTGATAATGGATACCTAGATTTAGTACCATATTCCAGGTTTGTTTTTAACTTACTAAAAACTACTGGAAGGCCCGAAGACTATAAAGCCAGACGAGTGTGCTAACCTTCCCCACACAATAGCTCTAGGCTAGCTGCCAACAGAACTACTTTGTTTAATGTAAGAACTATAAATATAAGATTCTCAGGCTAAAGTAAATGGTTTGACCAATGCATGTGTTAAAACAAAGCAAGAGTAAAGATAACCACATTTTTTAGTTATACACAATGTATATAATTTTGTTTGACAGATGTTCAAACTAGACACATCTGCATTCATGTAAGACCTGGTACTGTATATACAGTATTTTTCTAATATAGATACCACTAAAAAGCTTACCTGACTAGTAATGAGAGGCTCCCTGTCATCTATGTCAATCAGAATGTCATCTCTTGGAGTGTAAGCAGTCTCATCTGTCGAGAGTAGGAGGTAAGTGAGGTCATTGTAAGCAAAGTAGATCAATTTAGCTCTTTATCATTGCACATGTTAAATGCTTCGGTTGAACACAAACTGAGCCAAATTCAGCCATAAAACTGTGAACATCCAGTTCTGTTATATGTCTTATAGGATATAATTATTAAGACATAATTCCCTCTAAATAATGCACACTGGTACAAAGCTATCCCCATGTGTCGACTTTAGATTCCCAAAAGTTGCTTGTCCAGATAATACACAAATACACTTGTGTTTTATATTGGACATCATGTGGAATACAGCGATCTTTAGCAAGGTTTCAACCATGCACATGCAGCTTGATTGAGGGTGTGTCAGTGTGTCTTTGCTATTGTGATGACAGGAAAAAGAGTGTAAAAGGCATATATAATTCTCTTAATTTTTTCATTGGTGTGTTTTGAGCACAACATGCAATAAACCAATTATTATTATCATTACCACCACCCCTATATTAGCTTCATCTTTTTGTCCGTGTTTGTGTGTCTGGTAAAAAGTTGTAAATGCTTTTTCACCCACTTCCCGTTATCTGATTAAGCTGAGACTTTGCACAATTGTTAATCGTCAATGACAATACATGAATCAATTTTAAAAAATAACCAATTAATTATGAATTTGTGGTAATTCATTAATTTTGTTTTTAATGGATAAAAGTAATTTAACACAATATAGGGGTGGTTTTAAAAATTTTGCGTGTAGTACTCATTGCACTAGTCTTTAAAGCTTAAAATTTTCTTGTCATTTATTCTTACCCAAGTCCTCTAATATTGGCTCCTCGTTTGGGTCCTCAGGCTGGAATCGGTACTCCTCCAAAGATCTTATAGTGCACTGGCCCACCACTGGTTTTCTTCCAAACTGCCGGTTATCAATTACCTTGATCACAAGCGGAGGCATGTAGAGATCCTCCCTGGGCAGCCGCTGTGAAATGAATGTAACATGACATTTTTAAATGTAAATAGTGACATGTTGATGCAACTGGTGGCCATTCTTTGCAAGCATAAAGACATTTCTTTGAAAGGGTTAATCAGTGCTGACAACCTCATATGACCTAGGGAAGAGTAAGGCATTGTAAAGAAGTTAGCTTCTTAACATGGAATAAATAAAACAGCCAGTTCTGACTGCGGTTCAATAGTTCTGTCCTTTCTGTACAGTATTGTTGTTTTCTGCACTTCACATGAGATTAGAAAGACGCTCTTCTTACTACCACAACACTCAATACAACTAACCAAAGGCATGATGACATGGTGAGTGCCTGTCTGGTGCTTGGCAAGGTAGTGCCTCTAACTGACAGCAAAACGTCAGCATTTCCAGCCAGCATTCCTTCCATGCAAGGCCTTTCAACATAAGTTGAGACTCTGTGCACATTTCAGGCCATTTAGAGTTCAGTAATTAGAAGCTGCACTTGTATGGCACAGTGGATTACTACAAAATTAAGACAAATAAAACAATGCCAGCATATTGATAGCATATAGCAGGACTACATTCTATTTAGCTGTGCTGTGAAATGTGAGATACTAACATTTAAAAATTAGCAATTTGCAATGGTAAAGGTTGTACAGTATGTCCTGTACTTTTATCACTATAAAGCCTAAACCACACACAAAAAAGAGCATATGTCAAAAACAAAATAAATTAATCATACTTTGCATTTATGAGTTTTGTTTTGTAACAAATATAATATGATTTCTTGCAATTCATTTATTGCTCACAGCATATTTTTGTAATTATCAAAAACATACATAACATATACAGTGGGTTGCAAAAGTATTCATACCCCTTGAACTTTTCCATATTTTGTCACATTACAACCACAAACATAAATATGTTTCACTGGAATTTAATGTGAAAGACCAACACAAAGTGGTATACAATTGTGAAGTGGAAGGAAAATTATACATGAATCAACATTTTTTTTACAAATAAAAAACTGAAAAGTGCGACGTGCAAAAGTATTCAGCCCCCTTTTCCCTGAGTGCAACCAATTGCATTCAGAAGTTGCCTGATGAGTGCTAATGACTCAAAAGGGTCCACCTGTGTGTAATCTAATCTCAGTACAAATACAGTTGCTCCGTGACGGCCTCAGATGTTGGTTAAGAGAATATTGGGGAGCAAACAGCATCATGAAGTCCAAAGGACACACCAGACAGGTTAGGAATATGGTTTTGGAGAAGTTTAAAGCAGGCTTAGGTTATAAAAAGATTTCCAAAGCTTTGAACATCTCACGGAGCACTGTTCAATCCATCATCCGGAAATGGAAAGAGTATGGCACCACAGTAAACCTGCCAAGACAAGGCCGTCCACCTAAACTTACAGGCCGAACAAGGTGATCACTGATCAGAGAGGCAGCCAAGAGGCCCATGGTGACTCTGGATGAAATGCAGAGAGCCACAGCTCAGGTGGGGGAAACTGTCCACAGGACAACAATTAGTCGTGCACTACACAAATGTGGTCTTTATGGAAGAGTGGCAAGGAGAAAGCCATTGTTAAAAGAAAACCGTAAGAAGTCCCGTTTGCAGTTTGCCAGAAGCCATGTTGAGGACACAGCAAACATGTGGAAGAAGGTGCTTTGGTCAGACAAGACCAAAATTGAACTTTTTGGCCACAATGCAAAACGCTATGTGTGGCGGAGAAATAACACTGCACATCACTCTGAAAACACTATCCCCACTGTCAAATATGGTGGTGGCAGCATCATGCTCTGGGGGTGCTTCTCTTCAGCAGGGACCGGGAAGTTGGTCAAAGTTGATGGGAAGATGGATGGAGCCAACTACAGGGCAATCTTGGAAGAAAACCTGTTGGAGTCAGCAAAAGATTTGAGACTGGGGCGGAGGTTCACCTTCCAGCAGGACAACGACCCTAAACATAAAGCCAGAGCTACAATGGAGTGGTTTAAAAAAAAGAATATTCATGTGTTAGAATGGCCCAGTCAAAGTCCAGACCTAAACCCAATTGAGAATTTGTGGCAAGATCTCAAAACTGCTGTTCACAAACGCTCTCCATCCAATCTGACTGAGCTTGAGCTGTTTTGCAAGGAGGAATGGGCAAGAATTTCAGTCACTAGATGTGCAAAGCTGGTGGAGACATACCCTAAAAGACTTGCAGCTGTAATTGCAGCAAAAGGTGGCTCCACAAAGTATTGACTCAGGGGGGCTGAATACTTTTGCACGTCGCACTTTTCAGTTTTTTATTTGTAAAAAAAATGTTGATTCATATATAATTTTCCTTCCACTTCACAATTGTATACCACTTTGTGTTGGTCTTTCACATTAAATTCCAGTGAAATATATTTATGTTTGTGGTTGTAATGTGACAAAATATGGAAAAGTTCAAGGGGTATGAATACTTTTGCAACCCACTGTATATTGTGGCATCAGCGAGGAAGAGGCTATTAGTTCAGTAGTCATTTTAGCAAAACAGGCACTTTATTGAACACAGAACTACAACCCACACTCTCACTCTTCACCGAACGCAAACATGCCCCTACTTTTATCCCCAGTCACAACACATGCTGGGAAAACCTACGGCAACCTTTTAGCGGGGCAACCAGCCAAACCCAGCCCCTTACTGTCCAAAACGGTGAATGCCACATGCGCCCCATGTAGCCCTAACATGACATATTTTCACCACAATATTTTTTACTTTTACCGAGGTAATTTAAAGCTTATCAACGAACAACTGGGATCTCCAAAACCCCCAAAAAACATCAGAATTTTTAGTGGGTTTTTTGTGGGCAAAGCTCAGGTTTGCATACAGTATTTTTACAGTGTTTGTAGAAAAATACTCACACCTATCAAATGAAACTTGTTTGGTAATCCCAGATCAATGAATAAACAAAATGGAGATCTCATCACTTTTTATGTAATGTTTTCTAGACAACAATGAGATCAAAAAGAAAGACAATAGAAATTTTAGCATAGGTTTCCTGCTGCTGAAATGTGTCTTATGATAAAGACCCCAGTCTCACATTGTGCTCAGATTTGCCAAAAAGAATTAACTTGTTTCTTAAATATTAACTTGTTTCTCAATATTAACTTCACCATTTCTTATCTAACAACCAAAAAGTGTTTCAGTTCTGACAGTGTAAATGACTTTTTCTTTGTGAAACATATACCACAAGTTCAGTGGTTAGTAGGGGTGTGAATCTCCTAATGTCTGGCGATTAGATTCAATTCCGATTTTTGAGGTCACAAAAAAATCGTTTCTGAATCGAAAATTGATTCTGAATCAAAAATCGATTCTGAATCGATTTTCGATTCAGAAACTATTTTTCAGTTCAAATGGTCTTTAAATTTAGTTTCAACTATGTGAATGACAAGATGAAACAATGTAAACAAATAGAACATTTATTTAAAACAATACTTTCAGGTTCCTGTATTGAATCTTTTTGCATCATTTTATATTTATACAAAAATAGGATTGCGCTAAATTAAAATTACCAGTATAATGTTAGCTGAGCTGCCTGGCTTTTTCTTACATAAAAAACATCTATTAATAAACAAATAATTCAAAATATATGAATACAAATGTTTACCATAGTGCATTAGCCTTTAATCGAAATTAAAATACAGACTTCACAGTCATAGCGCATTTATATTTTGCAAATCTTTAAAACAACATTAAAAATAAAATGCATACTTTAGTCTTTTTAACTATATTGCACCAACATTCGCTACATTTTCAAAACTTGACCTTAAATATTAAATATGTTTTAAACTTTTCAACTTCTTGATGTCACGCAAAATGGTCTCGCACATTTGTCGTATTTCCAAAGTACCTCAATTTAATTTTACACTCCTTGCAAACAGTTGTGCTCATGTCAAGCTCTCTCTTTCCCGGACATTATAGATTCCAAAGTGTGCCAAACACTGGCGGGTCGAATCGCCCCCTGCTCCATGCTTTCTGCTCCATGCTAGCGGACTTCAGACAACGGGAGCCGGCTAACAAGCTTGCTGTACGGTGGCTGAGTGGATACGTAATGCGATATGCAGTACGCTCTGAAGTTGGAGCAGCAAAAAATTAAAATTAAACGCATTTTTTTAAAATCGATTTTTAGGCATTTTGAATCAATCTAGAATCGTCAGGACTACGAATCGCAATCCTTTGAAGAATCGATTTTTTTCAGCACCCCTAGTGGTTAGGATGTTTGGCTATTACTGAGTGTCCAAATTCCAAAGGCACTAAAGTTACCAATGTTGACCCTTGAGCAAGAAACATCTCTAAATTAAGTCTTAGACATAAAATAAAATCACAAATAATATAGATATAGATATTTCCTGAGGATATCCTAAAAAATAATTATTATATACATTTTTAAAAGTGTTGGTTCAACATACCACATCGATATAAAGTAAGTTGTCTTCAAAGTTAGGGTTCTTCTTAGTGTTACGGATAACACTTGACTGCACCACACACCCACCACACTCCACCTGCAAACTTGGGGATGTCACACTAGCTAACTGGTAGCTCTTCAGATTACGCACCCCCCATGCCAGGATCTGTAATGAAGCATCAAAGAATACTATATTTTAGCAAATATTTTCATATAATATTAGACATATATATATATTAAGCTTCATGTACTAACCTCAATAGCAGTGCGCTGTAGGACAGGTTTGATGCCCTGTGGCACCATATACACGTTTGGTTCTCTTAGGGGAGGAGGATAAGGCAAGTCCGAGTCCTCTGGCTACCAATACATATACACAGAATTGGACTTTAATGCTAGATTAAACCATATGTCACTATTCTTTCCCAGCTACAAATGGTACATTGGAGTAACGCACTGTCAGATTTGACATGTTTACATTCCTTCACAATGCAACTTGATATGATTCATATCTCATCAAATGTGGAACACTGTGGTTGTGTGATTTACTTACACTGCCTAAAACCACATGATGCCCCCGCATTTGGAAATGGGTGTGAAAAAAACATGCGCTTTTTAGTCTTAAATTGCAGGGAAAATCAGTCAAACATTGTTATGCTAAAATCAATTGTGGTTAGTAAACATGCCAAAAAATGAAACTCTGATTGTTAGCAGCACTGCATCACTGCCTTTGGGAATCAGGCTCTGCTGCTAAATACAAAGGCATGTTGTGTGAAAACACATTCTGCTGTATACATCAGATCTTTAACACTACACCAGGCAAAGCCTGACTTTTATTAACACTGAGACACAAATCTAAAGGGTGACCATAAAGCTACAGTTGCGTTTTTTTTTCATTAAGAGAACACTTTTCCTAACAAAGTTTTTAAAAGGCCCCCAAAAGCATGAGATGTAGACAATCAAAATTAAAAACCTAAACATAACTCAAAACTGTAGATTCAAAATAATAATAATAATTATAATAATAATAATAATAATAATAAATAATAATAATAATTCCCATCCAGCGGAGAAAGTTTCGGGTGCTGGGCAGATACACACAGGACAGGGCGCCAATCTATCGCTTGGCACACACTCTTTCACACAAACATACTATATATGGGGTAATTTGGAGAATTCAATTGACCTTGATCCATGTTTTTGGACTGTGGGAGGAAACTGGAGAACCCAGAGGAAACCCACGCGGACACGGGGAGAACATGGAAACTCCACTCAGATTGGGATTCGAACCTAAACCCAGTGCTGAGAGGTGAACGTACTAACCACCAGCCCTATTATTATTAGTATTCATTATATTCAGCTTAATCCTCTACTAGGGTTGCAGGGAGATTTCCCATGCCCATCCAGGGGAGAATGTTTCGGGCGCTGGGCAGACCCCCCCCCAAAATATTGGACATTGCGCCAATACATCGCTGGGCACACTCACTCACACAGACACACACACACACACACACACACTATATGGGGCAATTTAGAGCAATTGATTCACGTTTAAATCCATGTTTTTGGAAACTTCACCTAGATTGGGATTCGAACCTGGATACCAAAGCGCTGAGAGGCAAACATGCTAGTCACTATGCCACTGTGCCACCCTGTTTTTATTATTATTATTATTATTATTATTTAATTACATCATATAATATATTATATCATACATTTTGTTGTAGTTTTTTGTATTCCACAAGAAATAATATAAATTAAAGAATAAATGCTATACCCATTGCTGCATACTCTCTGAGAGGACGGCTGGGAACACCAACTTTAAAAAAAAAAAAAAGGCAACAAAATAAAGGACTGAAAATATATAGCATAATAAATGTGAATATTAAATTGATGTATTATTTCTCATAATATTTTAAGCATCATTAGCAATTAGCATTGGCAATAAACTTTAAACTTCATACTATACAAAAGTATAAAGTTAATGTAATGACAGTATGTTCAACTTACCTCATCCATGATGTGAGAATGTGGGACAATGTCTCCCTGAAAAGTGAAACAATTTCATTTAAATATACACATTTAGCTGAGCTGACAAACAATATATATGACAAAATGACCAATATTTATATTTATGCAAGTCTCTTATAGATTTTCAATTTAAACTCTATTAATTTAAATTAATGACAGTGTTTTATTTGATCAACGTTACCCAAACGACCACATGGCACTGTGTGTGTGTGTGTGTGTGTGTGTGTGTGTGTGTGTGTGTGTGTGTGTGAGAGAGAGAGAGAGAGTGTGTGTGTGAGAGTGTGTGTGAGAGTGTGTGTGAGAGTGTGTGGCAGAAAGAGCAACATCTTTGAGAAAAAAAAAGAAAGGAAAAAATGAGCAAGCAAGAAAGAGAGTACGCTTGCTGGGGTGGCACGGACATTCCAATACAAGTGCCTTTTAATTAAATTTCCTCTTTGATTATCTGGATAACTTGTACCAGGTGGACCTGTAAACCTTACAGTATGCACAAATTACAGGTATGCTTGCACATTATATATCTAAAACTAATCCATAGCCATCTGAAATGGCAGGTAATGTTTCCTCCGCTTCTTCCTCTCAGAATAAACCACCATGCTTGCCTTGGAGAACCATAAAGGTCTTTGTTTGGACTGTGGCAAGTTTGTGTGGGCAGCGCTACTAACCTCTTGGCCGGGGATATGATGCACTGCAGGCTGTGAAAGACAGATAAGATATGAGTAAGAGAGACAGACAGACAAAGACCACAGACCACACACTTATTAATTCTCAACTGAAAGCAGTGACTTCATGGGACATTATTAAATTAGCCTCCAACCATTGGGAATGTAGCCCTTTCACATGTGAACAAGAACTTATCAAAAAGCACACAGCATTCTCCTGGGACCAAGACACCCATCATATGAACAAACACAATTTTGATAAGCACTCAACTTAATAACATAATACATGCACACAATGCAGCTTAACCAGCAAAACTGCAGCTGTTCAGTGTGGATGACTTACAAAATTATTTTCCAGGATGTTACTGAACCCTGACAATATATGTTGAAACGTACAGTACCAGTCAAATTGTCCATTTTCTCCAATTACCAAATAGATCCGTTTGACCTTTTTTTTGTTAGTCCCCTGTTGGCTCTCTGTTGTCTATTGGTCAGGACCATTACAGAACAGATATAATTTGGGTGGTGGATTGTTTATTCTCAGTTCTGCAGTGACGCTGATGCGGTAATGGGGTTTTAGTACAGCAGTGACACTGAATGAGCAGTGAATGAGAATGATGCACCATTCAGACACTGCTAAGAAAAAGAGAGGTGTTTGCAGTGGTCTTAATACATAAAATACACAAAGTCAATTTTCCAGGAGTTTAATTCACTGATGATAGCCATGCTACTTTGAATGGACCTGAACACCTGTATTCATAAATAAGATATGTTGGCTAGAATGTAACAAAATGATAATTTGGGCTAAAATATTGGGAAGTTAGATGGTCGGTCCCTGTATGTTCCCTGGGGGTGCCAAAATTACATTTAAAGAAGACAAATCTATTTTGCCTACTGTGCTTTACATACAGAGGATTTTGTCCTCCACATTAATCCATCTGTGCAGTGAAATACACACATACACACACTGAGTGAAGTGAGCTCATGTGCCAAGAGCAGTGGGTCAATTGTACACATCTCCTAACCTCTGTAAATAATTTGTAACAACATAGTTTGTTTTCTATTTTTAAATGACCTATATTGCTTACAATTATATTCACATTGCAATAAAATTGTTAAAGATGAAAAAATGCAAATAAATTGCACTGTGCAGTTTCTCCAACAAATGCAGCAGTAAGGTTTTTAATCAGTGAAATTACATTTTTTGGGTTGCATCTCAAATATATATACTGTAAAAATATAAATTGGAAAATAATTGTATTTCAATATACAAAAATACAATATACAAAATAAATCAAAATATTCATATTTAAATCATACTTCATTTGCAAAAAAAAAAATTGTGATATATTAGAATTTAAGTATGTGACTGGAATACAGGAGTATTAAACACATATTAAAAAAAATTAACAATTCACACCTTATCTCTGCGAATCAGCTCAAATGCAGCAAGCAGTTCCCCAGCTGCTTTGCCACCTTTCATTATAGGATTCCAGGCAAGTCGAGGGGAGGAGACCATGGATGGTTGACAGATGCTGCGTCCCATAAACTCATCTGCACCCTACAAGATGCAATTTAAAGTATCACAGACAATAACCATATAAACATTATTTCATATTAATATTGCATTGTCTGATTTGAAAATATACCAATGAAATAAGAAACTGTAGACAAATAATAGAAAATGACTGTAGAATAATATATTTTTGTATTCTTTCTTTATATCAGATACTATAGAGCATTACACATGTACATGCAGTACTCTGGGAACAATCTTAGGCTTTAATCAGATGTTTAAAAAATGAGATATTATAATAAATTGGAAGGTCCTTTCAATCTAATGCCTAAATATAAGCAGTCATAAATAGATTTCTCTATAAACTCCATAAGTTGCTATACATTTTAATATTGCTGGACAAGTTAGTAAAATAGGAAATGCAACAATGTTAATGGTTGTGTGTTTATGCAAGGTTCACTTCTAACAGCTTTACAGCTGGTTATAATAAAAAAGCCTGAAATGGAATTATTAGGTTTAAGTCATATACACTGCCATTTTTCTTATTCTGTAAAATACTTGATAGTCTTTACTGCTTGTCAATGAAGTGGTGCTGAAAGTCCCAAATGTTTTTATCATAGTGACCTGATCTTTTTTAACTTTTTAAAAATGAAGAATAATTATATCTGCCAGAGGATTTGTCTACAAATGGCACTTTTTGAGAAAATCTCTATTGACCAGTACATAATAAAAAATAAGTCTAAGACAGTAGCTAAAAGATGACCTTATTTTTACAGAAGTCAGAAGAAACCTTCTTTGTTAACAAACTTTATTTCCCAAGGCTGTCTGTTTAAACAACAATGATTACAAGTTATTCTGAGCTGTGGTCACATTTCCAAATTCTGGAAGTAAAAGCCAAATATTCTATTGTCAAGTGATCCACAATGGCAATTTTGCTTAAAAACTGTAAATGGCATATGATCAAATATGTAATAAAAAGGGAGAAAAAGCCAGATGATAAGAAAACATTGTAGCATAACAGAATCATTAAATCACTGGTCTTGCTGATAGCAGTGATGTAAGACTGATGTCCACATAGTGGCAACCTTCTTAAACATTATAGGCAACAACTCCCACAAAAAAGGAGATTATACTGCTTAAGCACAGTCAGAACTAGTCATCTGGATGCATGCAGTCACCCCCCTAATTAAAGCTTGACGAAAATAAGGGGGGGCATTGCAGAAATAAAAAATAGACCATCTACATTGGGTTTACAGAGAACAGAGAAACCAATCCAAGTGAAATGCTTAAGCCTCATCAACACATATGACAAAAGGATGGGAGAGGTTAATCTACTAGACTCCCTCATTACCCTCTACAGAACAAAAATACAATCCAAAAAGTAGCACACCGAGTGGCCTTCCACATGTTTAATTTGGCTGCTGTTTAGGCCTGGCTCTTTTACTGGAAAGACAGCAGAGTGGGTGACCTCCATCAAGTGATGTATGTAGCCTTACAAAATTTAGCTGTATGTAAAGTGACTTCTTAAATAAGTCACTCCAGACAGGTTACTTGTCTGTTTGGGTTAAGTGATGCAAATACCCAGTTTGCTAAGGCATCCTTTGCTATGCGCCCTACTCATTTTTTTTTCTATTGAGAGGAATTGCTTACTCCACTTTCATTAGCAGTTAGTTGCAACGGTAAAAAAGTAATATGCATGATCCTGTTTTATGGTTTCTTTGATATTTGGCTATATTTGTAATTAATGCAGCTACAATTTATTTTTAAATAAACACGTTTTATATAAATATGAATGTATGTTTGACAAGTTATTATTGGTCAAGTTGCAAGACAGTAAAAAAAGAAGAAAGGGAGTTAAAGACATAAACTGCAAACTCACATAGGTATCCTGATCATATAGCTCCACCACAATGTTTGGAGGAGTCTTTTCTGTCACTTTAGGATCTCCAAATATTTCAAGCTCATAGAAGATAAGAGTCTGGTCCCAAGTAGGGTTAAGGGTATTTCTTATGGTCACTGTTTTTAGGCTCTGGTGCAAGAAGGAAACAATGGCATAGGGATCTGCAAAAAAAAGTCAAGTTAAATAGTCAAATAGATAAAGAAGAAGTCCCCTCAGTCACTTACAGAATTCTGGTATTAAGAGAAAAATAATAAATAATAAAACAGAAATAAAGTGCACAATTTGTAGCTACATGTTGCATAAACTAATTTTAAACATTGATAATGAATTTTTATTTTCACTAGAATGGTTTAACTACAAGGACGGCATGGTGGCTTAGTTGTTAGCACCTTCGCCTCTCAGCGCTAGGGATTTCCGGTTTGAATCCCAATCTGGGTGGAGTTTCCATGTTCTCCCCGTGTCCGTGTGGGTTTCCTCCGGGTTCTCCGGTTTCCTCCCACAGTCCAAAAACATGGATCAAGGTCAGTTGAATTCTCCAAATTACCCCATATAGAGTGTGTTTGTGTGTGCCTGTGTGAGTGAGTATATGCCCAGCGATAGATTGGAGCCCTGTCCTGGGTCTATCTGCCCAGTGCCCGGAACTTTTTACCCTGGATGGGCATGGGGCATTCCCCCCATGACCCTAGTAGAGCATGAATTGGAAGATAATGGATGGATGGATGGTTTAACAACATGATAAATCACACATTATATTAATAAACATTATATTATATTATAATAAACATTATATTAATTGCGTTAACATAAGCATTTTAACACCTGGGTCAGTACGAGCAAATGTGCATATACCACTCTAGATGGCAAATAATTAAATTATATTAGAGTAAATAAATTATAATATAATAAATATTTATAATAATAATAAAAATGAAACACAGAAACTTTCTTGGGTTGCAGCAAATGTTTCATAAACTACTGGCTGGTAAGCACATTTTATTTTGTCAAACCTTAAAACTTTCCTTGTTAACTCATACATTTAAACCATAGCAAAAACGCAGTTAATGTTTTATCTATATATGTAAAGTGGAAGGTCTGTATGTGTATACACATCCACACTGTTTCAAATGGCACAAAATTTTATATACTTATTCTTAAGTACCCTGCAGAGGTTTTATACTCTTTACAACCACCAAGAAGTAACTCAATGAGATTTATTTATGCATTTTTAGCGAGCAGTCAACCAAGCATGGAGAAGATTGATTTAGGGAATGTCAGTGGGCCTTTGCTATCATGATGGTATGATGCATGGATATTTATCACTTAAATAAACCAATCAATCAGAGTGTCACATGTTATTCCCTTCACGAACCAGGTGCTGTGTAACTTTGGTCACTTACTATTTCAATAGTAAGTAGGGGGGTGGTAAATAGGGGGTGGGTTAGCTCAGTGGTTATGGTGTTGGGTTATCAATCTGAAGGTTGGGGTTCTAATCCCAGGTCCACTGAAGCTACCAGTGTGGGTCCTTGAGCAAGACCCTTAACCCTCATTGCTCCAGGGATGTGATTAACCCTGTGCTCACCTTGTAAGTCGCTTTGGATAAAAGCGTCCAATAAATAACTCCAATAAATGACTCAATTTATCAATAGCGCAATGTGACAAATTACATATCGTTTGCACCATTTGGAAAAAACGGAATCACAAGCGGGCAAAATGGCTTGTGCATAATAAAGCTTTTTTTTTTAGGTCAATATTTAAATATTGTTACTTATGAAAGTGACTTAGGAAACCCTGGTGTATTACAGACCAGCTGTCACTGTAGGTGTCAATTTAATATTGTCTTTATTACAATGTGTGCTACAATAAATGAAGAGTTAATTTAAGAGTATATAATAAAATTAATTACATTGAAATTGTCATAGTATTATAATAATAGCAGAATAATAGTTCTTTGTAATATCTACACTTAAAAATGTGTGCCCATCACGCTTAAACATAACTGTAAATAAAAAAAATTTATTTTCCTTAACAATGACCTTACAGTTAAACTTATACATTCAGGAGGGAGATTAAATTATATAGACTGACAAGCTGTGTAAGAATGCTTGAAACTAAAGAGACAGTCTCTGAAGTTTATTATTACAATCCATGTAAACCAATCCCAGTGGGAAAGCTTCACTAGGGAGTGGAAAACAGACCTGCTTTTTCCCAGCTCTGATTAACACATACACATACATATACAAAGTCATAGACCTTTGCACAAGAAAATCTCTGGCTTAAATAAGCAGAGGCATAAATAAGCCAAGCAAAGTGTGCACCATTACCCAGGAGTCATTTGGAAATAAATACAGGCAGGGGGTTAATCGGGTTGCAATGAGTAAATAAATACTTCTCCTGGTAGTCTTTTGTAACTAGATGATGCTGTGGCAAAGGCCGCCCACATTTATGACTCAACATTGTTGCCATATACTAAGACGATAAGAGTTATGATTTCTTTGTCATCTGTCAGAAATCTGTCAGGTCATGTGCTTTGCATAACCCCAGTATTCCGGAGTATACATTAGTGTGATTGGAGATTAAGTTCACATGCAAATCAAGAAATAACAAAATTTACCACAAAGTAGTATTTAGGGTATTATGGATAAAATGACATGGCAACTGGGTGCACAATGATTTTTTTTAATACAATCAAAATTAATTAAAAGGGTGGCATGGTGGCTTAGTGGTCAGCACGTTCGCATCTCAGCACTGGGGATTCCTGATTTGAATCCCAATCTGGGTAGAGTTTCCATGTTCTCCCAGTGTCTGCGTGGGTTTCCTCCATGTTCTCAGTTTTCCTCCGACAGTCCAAAAACATAGGTTTATGGTGAATCGGCTGCTCTAAATTGTCTCTTTAGTCTGTGTCCCCAGGCCCGGTAGAGGGTGAGGGTTGTTTTAGGAAGTGCATCCGCCGTATAACACTGTGCCAAAGTCTAAAATGCAAGTTCCTCTGACCCCGAATAATAAAGGGTAAAAACACCAAAAGAAGAAGAATTTTAAAAAATGTAAATTCTCATTATTTTGGTCTCCGCTTTAACATGCACATTAGAAATATTGCTAAATTTGTGACCTTATATATATATATATATATATATATATATATATATATATATATATATATATATATATATATATATATATATATATATATGAAGTTTTAAGTTTATTTGTCATATACACTACACGTCAAGACGTGCATTGAAATTATATATATACTATATTAAATACACTGTCTATATATATATATATATATATATATATATATATATATATATATATATATATATATATATATATATATATATATATATATATACACACACACAGTATATATATATATATATATATACACATGCACATATAGTATATATACACTGTATATATATATTTTTAAATAAAAAAATAATTAAACTTAATGTCTTGAAATATGCAGCCCAAAACTATAACATAAAATTATTACATATTTCTTAAGGATCAGTCCAACATTCAGCAATACAAACTTGCATTTGTAAAATATTTTTATGTATTTTCCTGTTTACCTGTGTGCACTTGATTTTAGTGAAAAGGCACAATCTCAGTTAACACATGAGATTTAAACCAGTGAGACCAGTCTTTAGACTCATTAGTTTTCCATTATTTAACAAAATAAAATTACATATTTCAGTCATTAATGAGCGTATGCAGATAATTGAAGAAATAAATATGTTAGGTTCTGTATACTGTATATATTTTTTTCTAGCAGCCTTATGCGTACAGACACAGATGAAAAACACTGCAGTATATAAGTCTGACAAAGAACTCATCCAGACTCACAGTCATTTTCCATTATCTCATCAAAAATTAGGGGAAAAAAATGTATGCTCAATGCACACTGCCTTCTTTTGAACTTTGTTCAAAAAGTTTTTGTTTGGTATTTATACACTGTGGTTACTCCAGGCAAAGAAGATTTATGCTGGACATCTGTAATAAGTGATAACCACAGACCATAAATAGTGATGACAGTGCATTAATTGCATGCTACACCCAGAGCCGTGTTTTTGTTTCAAATGTATCATAGAATTTAAAGGGCCATCCTGTTCATTAAGTCAGTTCATTCCAGTGTCAAAGCACATTAAAAAAGTTGGGGTTTAAGAAAAAGTCATTTGCCAACCTACCTAGTCTGTTTTATTATATACCATTAATACTTCCTTTAAAAGTCAAGCCTTTAAAGTCATGTTGCACAGTGGTTATTGAGTGAAAAGACAGAGCATTAGCTATGACAGATATCAAGAGTAGTATGGTTTTTCTTAGTGGCTTTAGAAATCACTGGCCTGTTAAGACCCACAAAAAAGAAAACATATGACAGCGCCTGTAGCTTTAAAGCTGTTGTTCAGCAGGCCGAGTAAATGATTACAGTGAAACAGTAGCCTGTAAGCATACCCACAACATCTGGAGGCTCATTCATGCATGGCAGACAAGAACCTTCCACCTGATAAGCATGCTCAACGTGTTCGGACCAATTCCCATATCTAGAGGTTTGACCACACTTCACTGCCAGTACCCCCTTTATCAAGAAAGGAATAGATGTCATAATAAGTTTATAATCCTGACATCTGCACACACTTTTTGGCAGACCAGTAAAAACCCAACCTTACTCGGGTTGCCCTTGCTTTGGTTCTTATTTCCCAGGATACAAGGCATGACAAGCCAAACCAAAGAGCCAATCCAATGAGAGGTTTGCGTCACACCACCACCATAAGTGATCTTTATTAAAAGATGAAAAGATGAGCTAACTACATGATCTCATAGAAGCTGGTATCTCTTTAATGAGAAGCGTATTGTAAAAGTCTTCTAAAAAGGTCATTATGAAGTTTAACAATTGATCCAAACAACCACTGATCTCAAAAGGAAACAACAAGACATTTCTCTTAGAAGTAACTACCCTTTAAAATTTTCCAAATGTACTTAGGTACAACATTAGTCTATTTAACAGTAACATTTGTCTCACTACTTTCCTGTCTGCCCCTTTGTCTATGAATCTAATTTATTTCCTTTCACGCTGGGCCAAGCTTAACCAAAACCGTTTCATCCCAGTCTTTGCCAAACACCATGTTTTACCAACTCTGATGCAAACTTAACCTTGGATACACTTCTTTTAAATCTCAAAAGACTTTATAAAACCTTCCTAGTACACTGAGCAACACTAATCTATTTCATGTACACAACGGATGCATAAAAGTAACTTCTTCTATTGCATACCAGTTTCAATGTACATCAAATTAGGCTCAGCAAAAACTGCCAATCATCTCTGCCATGTGAGTGTGTTTGGTGAGAAAACATAGTCCTTAGTGTGTTGTCGTGTAGAATGAAACCCTGGCATATGTCACAGTATGGCGGTGAACGCCTAAAGCCAGATTATTACTGATGTTTGGATATCTGCTCTATGCACTTTCAAGTCACTGTTACAGTTAATCACATTAAGAAACTTGCATTATGTCACCATGGAGACCAGAGAAATAATCTAAGTGTCTTGTGCTGAAAGGTCAGTGCCAGGGTAGAACACTGCTTATGCACATGGTAGAAAACCAGCACAGATGCTTGTAAGCAATAACAGATTTGTACACAAAACGCATGTTGTTGTTATCTTAGATGGTTCTGGATCTGACTTTATTCTGGCCTACCTGAAAAGCTGTCTTTATCCATAGCCAACAAGTCTCTAGCCTGATACATGTAGCAGCGTAAATGGTAGCGCGTACCACCTGAAACAAAGACAATGCGAAAATCAGTTCCAGATTGATGGAATCTTTCAGAAACAGTATAAAACTTCTTGTGTACTTACTGTCAAAAAAGCATGAGATAGTCGGTCGATTGACACCAAATGTTGTTGTGACTGATTTGTCCTCATTTTTGTCATCATTCACATTGCTCTGCTGAAGAACATTAAAAAGTTAGTATGACTAATCCTTGGCTGAAACACCAAGTCAGCCAGACAGTAAAATGTTCTCTGAATGTAAACAAGGCTTGCATATCTTGACAACTAAGCAATATAATACAGTATATAAAAAAAATACTTTCAAGTGTGCATAGTAGAATCCAAAAAGTGGGCAACACTGTGCACCACAAGCCACTAGAACTAAACTGTGGTACACTACAAACACATGCTGCTGGAATTTACATTGTGCAGTCAGGAAAATCATTACAGATATATATTTGTACATCTAACTAGTATTTAATAAGAAATCTAAGAAATCTTATCTAATAAGAAAAGTAAAATCTCATTTAAAGATAAAATTTAATTTTATCTTAAATTAAACTTAAATTAATCAACTTTTTGTATGATTTTACCTATAAAAATAAACTCACAATAACAATGACCATATTATCTGCTAAAGTAAAATAGAATAGAACTCTTGAGTGTCAAGATTTTAACAATGATAAAACACTGCTGTAATGTAATGGCAATGCATTTTAAACCTTCAACTAACTAAAATAACCTGGAGAGTCTATGGACCAGGAATGTAATACCAGACTATATAAATTTACTGTACATGTATTTGCATTGTCATGTGGTATAATCAGGTTTGTCCTTAAAATATGGGTGGGGCTGTTACAAGACACAGGGAAAAAGACTAAATTGGCTAAAATGCAGCAGCACAATAAATGGAACAAGGCAGTTGCACAGCAAGGAACCCAGCTCACCCAGCTCTAAACCACTATTCAACCACTAGCGTGTGCCCAACATCAGCTCATGCCAATACTTTACTTTGTGCCTGCTGGCTTGAGCTCTGTCCAGTTTATATTTAACTTTTTTTTAACATTTATTCTAGATAAGAAAAACTTTAAAAAGCTAGTGGGGTTTCATGCACAAAGAGATTCAAGGTGATTGAGTATAAATGTATTCAAAAGTAAGTGCACTTTTAATCATATAAATTTTATTCTTTAATCTGACACCAGAATTAACCAAAGACAATGAAAATTCAGGTTATCCATTTATGTTCTCTCCGTTTATGTGTGGGTTTTCCCCGGGTTCTCTATTTTCCTCCCACAGTCCAGAAACATGGATTCAAGGTAAATTGAATGCTCTAAATTGCCCCCTATGGTGTGTATCTGTGTGTCTCTTGGAGTGAGTGTGTCATGGGATAGATTGACATCCTTCAATAGTCAGAGTGGCACAGTAGCAAAGTGGTTATAGAGCATCTGCCTCTTGACGCTGGGGGTTTCAGGATCGAATCGTGATCTGGGTGGAGGTTCTTCCATGTCGGCATTTTTCCAGGGTTTCAGGTTTCCATTACAAAACTAACAAGTCATTACAAAACATTACAAAAACATGGATTCAAGGTGAATTGACTGCTCTACTAAATGGCCCCTTTAAAGTGTATGTGTGTGTATGTGTGTGTGTGTGTGTGTGTGAGAGAGAGAGGGTGAGTGTGCCCAGCAATGGATTGATGCCCTGCCCTGTATCTGCCCAAGCCCCTGTAATTTTCTTCCCTTGATGGGGACCCCCTGCACAACCCTAGTAAAGGATTCAGTGGAGGATAATGAAGTTAGATTTTAATGGTCATAGACAGAACAGGTATCTTACCTCAGGTCTAATGAATGCTATATCTAACAAACATCTTAAATTATTTTTTTAAAGTTTGCTGATTTTTAATCTGGAAAACATGAGTTTTTTTCAGGTAGCAATGCTGTTGTTTCCACAACATTCTCATTACCATGAAATTTTGTGCCTTAATGGAATTTCCTGAATTAATTTAACACAAAATATTATAAAGTCGGCGGCACGGTGGCTTAGTGGTTAGCATGTTCGCCTCTCAGCACTAGGGATTCCCGGTTCGAATCCCAATCTGGGTGGAGTTTCCATGTTCTCCCCGTGTCTCCGGGTTCTCCGGTTTCCTCCCACAGTCCAAAAACATGGATCAAGTCAATTGAGTTCTCCAAATTGCCCCATATAGAGTGTGTATGCGTGCGTGTCTGTGTGAGTGAGTGTGTGCCCAGCGATAGATTGGCATCCTGTCCTGGGTGCATCTGCCCAGCGTCCGAAACATTCTCCCCTGGATGGGCAGGGGGAACCCCACCGCGACACTAATATAGGATAAAGCGGAAGATAATGAATGAATGAATATTATAAAGTCTTGAGAATTAAATAATTAGATTCTGGTGGTTGAAGGGTAGAGTCACCAATACCTTACATCTGTCCCAATTTCTGAAATATGATACCAAACACTTTAAAAAAAAAAAAATCTAGGATGAACTAATTTTGGCTGTTGAGGGTCAGTTTTACTGTAACTTAAAATCTGATCCAGTTATTAGGAACAAAATGACTTGTAATTTTTAAAAGAAATTATTTGGACCCATTTGTTTTTTGGTAGATAATAATCAGTATTACCATGATCTTACATCATTCTTATCATTAAGGAATTATCTTTAAATTTGAAAAAAATATTAAAATATTCTCAAAAATAAACTGCCTAGATTTTGATGATCAAGGGTTAAAGTCACTGTGACCTTTTGTTGTTACCTAACATAATGGCATTTAACTCTTCTGAATGCAATTCTCTTATTTAATCTTAAGCTGCTAATCCTTCTAAGAGTCAGAATGGTAGCTGGAAACAATCCCAGGGCTCACTGAGTGAAAGGCATGAAAAGCTGGACAGGTTACACACAATCAAAAGGCATAATCACAGATAAACACATTTCCCATGCAGTATATTTAATTCACTTTGGAAACTTTAGAAACACTTTAGAAACACTACTACCCACCATAGAATCATGCCTGTTTATTTCATTAACTTTACTATTCTTCTAACAATATTAAATGTGATATTGTGAACGAATATGTGGTTTTATAAATAAATTTAAATGTAATTTTGTGATTAATCAATTGATTCTAAAATATGCCAAGATCCTTCTTGTATACATGGAGTCTTTGGAGTTGTCTGCAGTCTTTAATGCGTAGCTTGTTTGAAAACAGTTTAGTTTATGGTTTATTTTATTTATTTTCTATTTAGCTTATTCCACATTAGGTTACCAGGGGTTGTCAAGCCTTATTCCAGGGGCCAAAATGAATGATATCATCCTGGGAAGTTTGCCAGCCCACTACAGGAAGAACATGCAAACTCATCCTTTTATATATTTACACTGGAGCATTTCATTATATTAATGAAAACTGCACTGTACTAAATAAAAATTGAGCTTAAACCTAACAAAGATTAATAGTAAAGCTGCATTTAAAGATGAGAGGTTTGGCAGCCCCAGAGAAAGAGAGAGCGCCTCAGTGGCAGCATGAGAGTTGGTGGCATTAACACAGTCATGTTTTTACTGTCTGCAGTTTCACATGCCAGCACCCTGTCCTGATTGTACCTTCCCAGTGCCCGAAACATGGATGGGCATGGGGACCCCCCAAAGGCCCTAGTTTCTAGTATAGGATTTAATACTAGGAACTAGGGCCCTTTGGGGGGTTCCCATGCCCATCCACGTTTCGGGCACTGGGAAGGTACAAACAGGACAGAGTGCTAATTAATCACTGGGCACACACTTTCTCTCAAAGACACACACACACACACACACACACACACACACACACACACACACACACACACACACACTATACAGGGACAATTTAGAGCAACCAAATCATCATGAAGTCATCAATAATGCAAAATATGCAAAAAGCTAAATAGTATGTCACACACTTTAAAGAAAGTTGAACATTACCACAATAATTAGCTCAACCTACACACATCCAATTATGCTCAATGTTGATACAGTTCCAAATTTTGTTCCAGGATTAACCAAGTTCATTCATTCATCATCTTCACCTTAATTCTGTACTAAGCCTTGCAGGGTGGTTAGGGCAGATACACCAAAGACAGCACCAATCTATTGGGCACACTCACTCAAACAGACACAGACTATATGGTGCAATTTATCACTGGGCACTCATTCATTCACACAGACACACACACTATATAGGGCAATCTATCGCTGGGCACACTCACACAGTGCGAACCCATGCAAACACAGAGAGAACATGGAAACTCCACACAGATTGGGATTCGAATCTGGATCCCCAGCAATGAGAGGCAAACGTGCTAAACATTAAGCCACCGTGCCATCTGCCAGCCTAAATGACTGAATTGTGGTCTGGTTATTCTTGTCTCGAGTGCTCTATATGTGTGAATATGCTACAAAGGATGTTATGATTTATTAGAATATCCATTTAAATATCCATCCATTCATCCATTATCTTCCGCTTTATCCTATATTAGGGTCGCGGGGGGGTTCCCCTTGCCCATCCAGGGGAGAACGTTTCGGGTGCTGGGCAGATACACCCAGGACAGGGCGCTAATCTATCACTGGGCACACACTCACTCACATAGACACGCACACATACACACTCTATATGGGGTAATTTGGGAGGAAACTGGAGAACCCGGAGGAAACCCACGCGGACACGGAGAGAACATGGAAACTCCACCCAGATGGGAATTCGAACCGGGAATCCCTAGCGCTGAGAGGCGAACGTGCTAACCACTAAGCCACTGTGCCGTCCCCATTTAAATACACTATAGTTATTTTTTTCATGCTTGTTGAATGTATTTGAACATTTTGACACAATGCACATTTTTATAGCAATTTAAAAACTTTGCTTTTTTAAATTTTATGATGAATTTGAGTTTGCTCCTTCTAACCAAAGATCTTTAAAAAGTCTTATAAAAGTAATGGGGCTTTTAACTTTTATATTTTTCCATTTAAAATCACCTTGCACTCAAAAATTCACTCCAAACCTGTATTATTTTAGGACTTTTATATAAAAACATTAAGCATCATTAGAAGGGGACAAACAAGCATATCAAGTTAATTTTGATAAATGATTGTAAGGCAAATGAAAAAGATTATGTTGAAGCAGCAAATTATTTGTAAGCTTATTACTCCGATTAGAATGACCAATGAAATTTCAATTCAGGAAAACTCCTAGAAGAAATCCACTTAAAAAAATATTACAAAAGGTCTTTTAAACTTAAAATGACGACCATCATCTCCAGTGTGGAGTCTACTAAATGTAATGATTGGTGCCCACTGAACAAGGCAATTGTGCATGTAGGAGTTTAGAAGCAGCCAGGGGATCCCCAAACCCACAGCTGGTAGCACTAACAGGGCCCTTCAAAAAGCCACCCGACTCCATCCAGAACGATGTCAAGCTCTGATCCAGCCAAGCCCACATCACAACCCACGCCAAATCAGCCTGGAATGGATGTGACACAATGGACCCAGTAGACCAGGAGCATGAGAAACGAGTGAACATACTGTACTGCACGCACACATTTTCCACTGAACACACACACACACATACACACACACACACATACACACCACACCACACCACACCACACACACAGATCTGCCTTTATTTTGTGGTAATTGGTCTCCCCTGGTGCCCTTATTTTACCTTATTTTATCTGATTCAGTGCTGGCAGACCAGTCAGCTCAGTGTGTTAGATCCATCCAATCCCAAGTGCCCATTTTTGCATTTTAACTCTCCAAATGTAACTTTGACCCATAATAGCTTAGAGTTTCAGTTATTCCATCTACATACACTATATGGACAAATGAACTGAGACAAAGCTCCTAATCATGGACTGGACTGGCACAAGATAGAAGAATGCAAATACATTTCTCAGTGTTTTCATTCATCAATTCGTGTTGGACACACATGCAGGAACCTTTGCTAAGGAGTGCCACACCCATACAGCACAGGTAGGTCAGCAAAATGACTATGCAAAGCCAAAAACACTAAGGCATCAAATCAACTGCTTGCTTACATAACCAAACAAGATATTATAAATTAAAACTGTCAGAATTAAATAAGGGAAATAAAATAGAATCAATGCAAAATATGCAAAAAACTAAATCGTATAAAACACACATTAAAGAATGATTAACATTACCACAATATTTAGCCCAGCCTACACACATCCAATTATGTTCAATGTAGATACAGCTCTTTGTAAATTTTGTTCCAAGGTTAACCAAGTTCATTCATTCATTCATTATCTTCCACTTAATTCTCTACTAGGGTCAGGGGGCGGGGGGGGGGTTCCCTATGCCCATCCAGGGGAGAACGCTTGAGAGGCGAATGTGGAATGTGCTAACCACTAAGCCACTGTGCCGCCCTAACGAAGTTCAATGAACAATAAATAATATTTACAATAAAATGGTAAAATATTTAATATTTAAATAACACCTATAAATCAGCACAAGAAATAATATTTGGGTACAACTTTCATATTTTTACATAAACCTTTTCAATTGTAAGGGCATGGCAGAAAATGTTTTGTAAACCACTGGTGCTTATTAATAATTTTATAAAGGATTATTTCTTTCTTATGGTTTATAAAATGTGCTTTGGGCACATTCTACATACAACATATAGCATAAAATGCACATGTACCTTGAACTACACATGACCCCTACAACGAAAATGGCATGTCACTGTGAATCCACACTGCGTGTACCATGCACAGCAAAAAAAAAAACATTATAAAAGGCTAAGAAAACAAAATAAAGTGTAACCCTTGTGAGCCCTATCTGGAATTGCTGTGACCATTTTATAACACTGATAGGAGCCTCTGCCTCTCAAGCTTTCAGCCATGGGCAGCAAGCATACCTTACAACACTATGATAAAGTAAATCTAATATCTTACTGCAAAGCTCTGGCTTTTCAGCTCCCATTGGACAACAATGGTTTGGTTGGGTGCTTTGCAACAGGCAAACTAGCAGAGTTGCAAGTTACTGCACGCTGATCCAGTCCCCTAAAAGCAAAGGACTGCACAGCTAAAAAACTCTGCGAGAAACAAAAACAGCAAGCCTGCAAATTTAGAATCGGAGCCATGTGCTACAAATGCAAATGAAGAACAACTATCAAGCATATTGGTGGACATGTCCATCCAGCCATTATCTTCCACTTTATCCTCTACTATGGTCACGGGGGGGGGGGCATGCCCATCCAGGGGAGAACATATCCATAGCGGTGGGGATGGCGCTGAGCAGATACACCCAGAACAGGGTGCCAATCTATAGCACACACTCACAGGCACACACAAACACACTCTATATGGGGCAATTTGGAGAATTTAATTGACCTTGATCCATGTTTTTTGGACTGTGGGAGGAAACCGGAGAATCCAGAGGAAACTCACATGGACACAGGGAGAGCATGGAAACTCCTTGGTGGACATGTAAACCTCATAATAACAATTTTTTTATTGTTAGGCAAAGCGCTTTCCCCGCAATCAGCGTTAAGCATGAACTGTGTCATAAGGCAAAAGTGATAACTAATTAAATCTGTACACAAAACATTAAAATTGCCTAAAAATCAGACCAATCAAATTAAGAACCCAAGGTTAATCAAAAAGCAGGTTGACAAAAATACAGACATTGTGATTAATTCCAACTCTAATGGAATTAATACTCTAATGCAAGTACTTAACTAAGAAATCAGTACTTGGCCCAAAAGCTTAAATATAATATGCCAGATCAAGAATTTTTTAAAACATGAATTAGACACAGCAGTGCAACTAAAATCTTTTTTAAGCGACATTACAGGACTGTTAGTCCATCAACCAAAAACGCCAAAGTACTAGCCTCCAAATAAGGTCCTGTCTCTTTACTTTACATCTTTACACAAGGTGGAACAATAGGATAGATGTGTTGAATAGAGTGCACATTCATCGAATAGTGTGAGTCATCATCCACCACCCAAATGAGACCTGCTCTGTGGTAGTCCTGTAGATGTGCTGACCATTAGAAAAGAGATTAAAGGAAACTAACAAGTTATGTAGAGAAACAGAGGAACTACAGTCTGTCATTGAATAACTTCAAGATGTATCTATTATGCAAGTGAATCCTTGCTTTAACGCCTATCCATTAACAATGGCTTTTAAGAAAAGCGTGGAAGCATCACCACACTTCACTAAGCTTTACATAATTAACTTTACACTTTACAATCCAAAATGAATGTATTTTATTAGCCAAGACATTTGTACCAGTTTGGTAGTTTAGTTGTTAGTATGTTAGGACCTCCATCTGACAGCTGTGAGATCAAATCCCAGGTTCATTGTTGTATCTTGTGCACGGCCTTGAGCAAGACCCTTAACCCTCATTTCTTCAGGATTGCTGTGTCATGGTTGAGTTATGAACCCCACCATTAAGTTGGGATACTTGTAAGTCACTTGGATAAAAGTGTCTCAGGCTATGTGTTGTACTGGTGACCTGTCCAGGGTGTTTCCTTTGCTTTCAACTTATGACCTTTTGGATTTGCTTTCACAACCCTGTGAATTAGAATGTTTGGGTTTGGTGAATGAATAAGAATAAGATTTTGCCTAATGCCTGGGAGCAAATAACTGGTGACTGGAATTGTGTCAGAAATTTTGCTTTAAACATGTAATTACAGGTGCAGACCCCTTTGTACTGCTTTACAATTTAGCATTTCTAATTTAATTCCTTACAAAGGTTTATGAACCAAATACACCACTAATTTAATGAATTCTAATACTGAAGACTCTGTATATATTAAATAATTATGTGCACACCACACCTACTCCAATGTTCCTACAGGGACATGGGATGTATAGCTAAACAAAACCTGTCCTTATACGTCAGGTCCTAAAGAGTTCAGGATTAATATGAATAAGAGGAATAGAAAAGTAATAATTACATTTTTACAAGTACAACACTTGTTTTGCTTAATATTACTGTTAAGTAACATAACATACTTTTTTAAGAACATAAAAAATAAAAATTATCCCTCCATTAAACGCAATCTTAATATTGTGCTGGATTAGTACCACTGTTGAAATGTTTATGTTTTTTTTCATATATTCTTATGGCAAACATCAACATTACATAAACATTTGAAAAACCTCACAACAATTTATGAGGAAACTTATTCAGAAGCTTTGCTAATATGTGTCGGTTAGAAAAATACTAAACAAATATACACATTTTGTGATCAATTTAAAAGCTTATCAACATTTACATTACATATGCTTTTATCTAAAGCAATTTATAAATATTCCATATTTGTTTGGGGGTCAAACAACAGAGTTGGCCATACAGCATACTAGAAGCAATTGAGGGTCTTGCTCAAGGCCCTGCATTGGTACGTTCAGTGGACTTGGGATTGTCACCCCCAACCTTTAGATTGAAAGCTCAACACTCTAATCACTGAGCTACCAAGCCAACAAGTTGTCACAAGTCACAACTAAAACTTGACAAACAGTCAGCATGTC
Organism: Corydoras sp. C115; assembly: GCA_019802505.1. NCBI lineage: Eukaryota > Metazoa > Chordata > Actinopteri > Siluriformes > Callichthyidae > Corydoras > Corydoras sp. C115. The sequence goes on along the minus strand of JAFMOC010000083.1, from coordinate 919,282 downwards.
TGATGTCTGTCTGGGAAATAATTAATTACAGAGCATCACTCATTATTATTAGGGTTATAGGAGAAAAACAAAGTAAAGGTAATACAAGAGGACTTTGGAGAATGTACCAAACTGTGCAAGCAGACTAAAATAAGTTGCATGAGCTTTGTGACAATACTAAGTAGGTTATTAGTAGTATTACTATTATTAAGGCCTTTTCCTTCTGGTAAATCAGTGCTGACTTTTTTCTTCAAAAAACCCTTGGGTTGAAGGGTGACTACTTTCTTGTCACATTTATCCTTTTTTTACAATTATATATCCTTTTCTTGAAATAATCTGAATGTAAAATTCATGTTAGACTGTTTTATGTCATTCTTTAATTTTGATAATTTTAAAATTGTTAGACTCATTACCATTGAGCACTCCAGGGCAAAGATGGCTGCTGGTCCAGCTTTCTCCAGAGGCTCCATTCTGCAACGCCAGCGGCGACGCCGGAACGAATCTGTCTTCTTCTGTTTGAGATGGAACTTCCAGCCAAAGAGAGAAGCATATTCCCAACCTTCTCGCTCCGACTCATCTGGACGCTGCTGTTGAAGGTCATATACAACACAAAGTGGCCATGAGGAAAACAGTTATTTAAATCTGTGCTCTAAGAGCACCACCATGAGGAGAGTTTGAGTTGTATGCTGTTAGTCATGAACATTACACACACTTTCTCTTGATTAGTTTTTCACTGAACTGCTGCCTGACTCATTCAAATTGGTTTGCAACATACCTCTTATTTTTGTTTATCCTTTGTCTAATCCATACTCAAAAAATAGCAAATTTTATTATTACGTCCTTATTAATAAAACATGCACTTAATTATGTTTTTTGCCTTTCTTATAAATACATTCATATTCACTCAATCACGCACACACACGATGAACATTAGGCATATTTGTGGTAAGGCTCTAAATTTGGATGAGCTGTAGATTTCTTGCCAAGGCAGAATAAGACTCATAGATTAGAGCAATGGGATTGATTTCAGATTAGTGTCAGACACAGTGATTGATTAGGTGTCCTCTCAACCTCATCTATAACCCAAAAGAACCCCACTTTCATCTGCCAAATTCCTCTTTACAGTTCCAATTACCATCCCACCTCCCGGACAATTCCCAAAATCCCCCTAAAAGCAGATAACACTATGGTGAATCGAGAAGTCCGAAAAGCAATATGGACATATTGTATTTGGTTCCCAATAATATAGTGAGTGATAGTTTTAATATTATTGCACAGATGAAAACCATATGACATGGATTTACACAGAGCTTCTGAAAGAACAAGTGTAATTGTAATTTTCTTTATGTATGTTGTAGGCACAAGAAACTAAGTTGTGTGCAGCAAATATGTCATGAGCACTATATGTCATGTAATACAATATATGGAGCAAAATCAGTCCAAACATTGTACACCTTTTCCATCCATCCATCCATCCATTATCTTCCGCTTTATCCTATATTAGGGTCGCAGCCCCTCCCCATGCTCATCCACCCAGATGGGGATTCGAACCAGGAATACCTAGTGCTGAGAGGCGAACGTGCTAACCACTAAGCCACCAAGCCGCCTGTAAACCTATTCCATTTTTCAAAACATTTTACATTTACATTTTTTTATTTAAGGTACTGTTTTTTATACATTTGTTTAATATAACAAATATTTTGGCTATGATGCAAAGCTATATTAACAGATAGCTGTGGCGAAGTGGTTAGCATGCTCGCCTCACAGCGCTGGGATTCCATGTTTGAATCCTAATCTGAAGTTTCCATGTTCTCCCTGTGTCTCCCTGTTTCCTCCAGGTTTTCCGGTTTTCTTCCCACAGGCCAAAAACATGGATTCAAGGTAAATTGAATGCTCCAAATTGCCCCATATAGTGTGTGTATGTGCCCAGATCTAGACTGGCACCCTGTCCTGGATGCATCTACCCAGCGCCCAAAACCTCCACCCTCCCCCTTATACAGTACATGTACATATATATATATATATATATATATATATATATATATATATATATATATATATATATATATATATATATATATATATATATATATATATATATTTGTGTCACACTTAATTTGACTTTTTTTGTGTGTTTTTTGGTTAAAAAAAGTGATAAAGTATGTTAGGTTGCATTCCTGTCTATGTTTATGATCAGTGCTTGTTTGCATTAATTAATTCATTAGTCCATGTTAATTATTGTCAGACATTATCTGTCTACAAACACTGTTTGCAGGTATGTGTGCTTAATTTCATGATTTGGTCAGCAGTAAAGAAATAATATTGTGGCACCTTTCTAAGAGCCTCCATTTTTTGCAGGTCTCTGCGACGAAGGCGAATCCAGCGACGGCGGCGATTGGTGTGGTACATTTTCTCAGCTGGCACCCAGGACTTGGGGCGACGATCAGGAGGAATAGTAATTCCATATTCCCAGCCTAATGATGGCAGATTAATAAAATACCTTAATCTGTCTACACAGTAGATCATCCTTGTACTAATAGATATCCATATGTTATGGATGTCACAATCATGAATTCTTAGTGATGGAAACAGTAGCGTTTAGTCAAGGATAAAAATATTAATACCTGTACACTTCTCAGAACATTATTGGAATTACAAATATTTTAATATTTAGTTAGCATTAATAAAAGCAGAGAAAAAAGTAAAACCTGATACCGTTACTATTACTATTAATATCTTATTAAATTACTTTCATGTTGTAAAATTAAACAACTGGATTTTAATTATGTTTTACTTGTGTAAATTGTTTTTGTGGCACTGTATGTGCTGGGCGGCACGGTGGCTTAGTGGTTAGCACCTTAATTCCAATAATATAGCAATATATAGCAATAACAATATAGCCCCCAATTAGACTTAAAAGTTGAAATGTTTGAAAGTGGGTTTTCATAGTTAATATTTAATCAGGCGGCATGGTGGCTTAGTGGTTAGCACGTTTGCCTCTCAGCGCTAGGGATTCCCAGTTCGAATCCCCATCTGGGTGGAGTTTCCATGTTCTCCCCGTGTCCGCGTGGGTTTCCTCCGGGTTCTCCGGTTTCCTCCCACAGTCCAAAAACATGAATCAAGTCAAGTGAATTCTCCAAATTGCCCCATATAGAGTGTGTGTGTGTGAGTGAGTGAGTGTGTGCCCAGCGATGGATTGGCACCCTGTCCTGGGTGTATCTGCCCAGCGCCCGAAACGTTCTCCCCTGGATGGGCATGAGGAACCCCACCGCAACCCTATTAGAGGATAAAGCGGGAGATAATGAATGAATGAATGAATATGTCCTGACACTATTAAATAGAGAAAAGTTGACCCAGGTTTTTTTTTAGATTCTAAACAGTCCTTTTTCTGCTATTGCAAAAAATGAGTGGTCTACATTCCAATACAGCAATGTAAGAAACGTTTTAATGTTTACAAGATCAACATTAATTATACCTTCTTTTTGCTCCACTTATTATCCATTTCATCAGCTCCATTACTGTGAAGATAACTTTGTTGTTCTACATCTGCCTCTGTTTGTAGACTACAGTATTGTCTTGGTCCCCATTACTTTGTTTTTTAATTATCCAAACCTCAATAGTACCACCACTCAGCAATGTCTGATTTTAGCATGAATATTTATCTAATTATGTTTTTTTTTAATAACAAAACATAGAAACATTTCTTTGGCAGTCTTACCCTGATCATCCACAGCCCGTTTCAGGTCCTTACTCCATTCCTCGTCCTCCCATAACCATCCTGGTGGGCATTCGATTTCATCTTTGGGTACGGCTTTTTCTCCATTCTGATTGCCAGGAGACAAACAGAAAACAGCAAGTCATTATCATCTGTACTGTAAGATTATACCTATTTTTAAACAATAACTTTTCTCAAATCCAAATAAAACATAACTATGGAAATTTATATAGTATGCACACCACATCTGTGTAGCCTTCTGGCATGCCGATCCATTGTCCTCCTGGCAGTCGCATCTGGTTCTCAAAAACTTCCTCCACAAAAGTCATATGGCCAGCATCCACATCATACAACAGACTGAGAAGCAAACAAAAGTGGTTTAAGTTAATTCAGGCATATATATACATATATATGGGAATATTTATTTATTGATAAGAAATATGCCTCATTTTAATGTTATTTATTAAAGGTGCAGCATACATATAGGCACTTGAGGATATTACAAAAATTGTACTGAATAATATTATAATTAAAATTTAGCTTAAAGACACTTGTGAGAAACATACGTTTTCTCTGGACTGATGTACCAGTCTCCAGCCCAAGTCCAGCCTGGCGAAGGTTTAAAACTATCTTTTGGGAGTTTGATCTTGCCAGTGATGTCACTAAACTTGGGATAGGTGAGTCCGGTTGTACCCCAGTTTCCAACCAGTGCCAGCTTGGTCTGGTTTTCATACTGTAATCCAATCAGAATAAAGTAAAAGTAACACTGATTGCCAGTTTCTAATAAAAACAATGAGAATTAGCTTAACTGTATTAATAAATAAAGTATATTTAGCAAAATAACTTACAGTTTCTGCAAACACAGAGAGTTTTCCCTCTGAGAACTGGTTGAAGTGTTTAACATCAGCAGCCAGGCCAAACCATACTTTAACCCTGAGCTGTGCTGGGATCTTGGCTTCCTCGCTGCCACTTTGAGGATACTAAAACACACATGCATACAGACCAAACCAAATTTATCCATTTCTACATTTTTTACTTATAAATGAAAACTTCTTATTGCTTCCCCTGACTATTCGAATGGTACACACCTTCAAAAAGACAGTTTGGAGCTGACCACAGTGTTTACCACAATAGCCTTGAGAGAAAAACACCTGATGGGCAGGAATTCTATGGTAAGCCACTCGTTTGTCCCCCTGAAGCATCCAGATCACGATATCTGGCAAACTGTTCTGGGGCTACATGAGAAACATGTAATGGATTCAAAACAAGTTACATAAAGACAGAAAATAAATCCACAAAATAAAACAACAATTTTAGCAAGACAGTAATGCTGCTGCAGCAGCAATGTGGACAATCAGATACCATCTGGGGAAGGTTTCCACTGATGGTCTGTATGTATGTATTTAATGCAAAACAAGAAGGGAAGCGCAAAACAAGAAGGGAGAAAACAGCAACTGCAGTTTCAAAAAAGTCATGTCTGCATTTTCACCAGCTGGCTAAAAATAAACTGTATATTCATTAAAATCATGTTTGGATTTGGCAGATCCTGTGTCCTATCCTCAAGGCTATTCTAAAGAATTTCTTCATTTTTAATTGGTGTTCAGGCATGGACATGAAACCGCAAAGTACCATACAGTTCAATAATTCAGAAAGAAAGGAAAAACTTAAAGAAGTGACAATTTATTTTTATAAGGCCAAGCTATATTGTTCTGACTCATGCTCTATACCAGATATCTGGATTCATACCTCTTCTGTGAGAGTCTGCAGTCTCACAGCCCAGTCATCTGCCTGCTCCAGGATTGTGCTAAGCTCTGTCTCCGGGCCATCTTTCATTGCCACGGCAGCCTGCTTTATCTGCTTCAGATTCAACTTTCGAAAACGGCGCAGTGCTTTGTCCAGTGGTGTGACGCATGACCAGCCATCGAGCTCAGGCAACTCCTCACTGAAACAAATTAACATTCATAAGCAAGACGTTATAATATTATTATTATTATATATATTTGTAATAGTTAACAAAATACATAGTCCAGTTGCTGGTTTTGCATCAGGAGCCGCCCTAGGGGAGGGTGTACTGCCATCACGCAGGTTGCACAACTTCTTACAACCAGATGGCGGTCACAAAGAGTCTAAACTTTAATTCCCAGAATTCCCAATTTTTTCTGTCTTCTGCAGTAACCTCTATTAAAGTGCAGTCTAACCACCATCCCTTGTCACACTATTGAATCTGACCCATCTAGTTTGAACTGAATCAAACCAAAACACTAGTATTATTCTTTAGTCAAGTGCCTGAATGCTATTTTTAAGTTACTGCTGATCATGCATCTGTGTAAGAAGTGTTTTTCATATTTGAGACTTGAAATATTATCTAAGTTGATCCTTCCTCTTTTATTTCTTTTGTGGTTTTTAAGCCAAAAATAGCCTACATTATTTCAAACTGTCTGTCTGTGTGTTTTCTTTTTTTTTTCTTTCCCACCACTGTGCAAATGTGTAAATCAGATTAATTTGTGATGATAAATTACACTTTGGTGTGAATGTGCATGTGCATGCGTGTGTGTGCATGTAGACATGTAAAAGATTAAAACCTTGAAGTTTTAGAAAGAAAGTTTACCTGCAGTCTGCAATAACATCATCAAGCAGTTGCACAACTTTCTCTTCCAGTTGGTTTTGATCATCTCCTGCTTGGAATGACACCTTAACTCGATTTAGGTTCAAGTCCTAAACAAAAATATGGCAAAATTTCCAAGTTTTCATTTAATTTAATTCAAAGTTTTTTGACTGTTAATCATTAAAAACACATACCATATATTCTTTGATCTCATAACACATTTTTTCAAAATTATACCAAAGGCCATATGAACTTCAATTAGTGCCAAAAGCTTTGTTAATAAAAAAGGAAATAAACTGTAAGTTCAGGTTTTGATCTTTTGATTTTTAACTGAAAAATGTAAAGATATGTCCTTGTTGTAGACCATTCATCTATTTCCTTCTAGTTTCATTTTGTTTTGCTGATATTTGCCCACTTATTAGCATTGTCATTCATGTGTTTTACCTGCAGCTTTTTGCCTTTATTTCTTTTTTTCTCTCTGATATAATTTGATCAAATGATATATTTTGCCTATATATATGATATATATGATATATTGCCAGGAGTTAGTCCTCCACATTTAACCCATTGTGCAATTGCAATTGCATTTTGTCATTTTAGCAGACACTTTTATCCAAAGCGACTTCCAAATATCTCAAATTGTTTGGAGTCAGAACACAGGGTTGGTACAGCACCCCTGGAGCAATGAGGGTTAAGGTTCTTGCTCCAGGAACCACACTGGTAACTTCAGTGGACCTGGGATTTGAACCCACAACCTTGTGATTGATCCACCACCCTAACCACTGAGCTACCGCACTAAAACACACATATAAACATGCAATACACATATAAGCATTCCTGTTAAGTTAGGCCATGTGGCCAGAAAGTGGGCAGCCTTGTATATGCAGCCCAGAGAGCAATTGGGATTAGGTGATTTGAACAAGGGCACTTTATCCATAGTAATTTGTAGGATAGGGACTACAGAAGGCTGTTCTTACCTTATTTTAATTTAGGGTATTTTTGTTCTTTAAATATTTTTAAGAGAATGGTATAAATGCAGTATACCATGCATTCTTCTATAACTTCACACTCACCAGGCGTTCCTTTATATTTAGGAGCATGTTTAGAGCTTCGATACGTGGATGGATATCCTCCCATTCCGATGACAGTACCACAACAGGTTTCACATTCCCCCAAGGCAAGTAATAGTAATGACATCCTATAATTATACAGCAAGGTAGAATATAAAGCTTGGCCAAGCAAAGGAAAACATTAACTTCCTGTGCTGTTCATATTATAATAAATAAGATTTCACACAAATGCAGCAAAAACAAGGTTTTACCATCAAAGACAGCTCGACTGTACTGGGTGGTCGAAGCCAGGGGCAGGCAAGTATAGTCAAATTTGTTTCCGTAGTTTCCGATGCTGACCTCAAATTGTATGGCATCATCCACATCCTGAAGTAAGGTGGCTGAGTAAAAAGCAGCAAAGAGGGAATACTTTCTCTTCCTCATAAATTTCTGCACAAAACACAAAATATAGGGTAAGGGTGTACAATAATGACTGTATATGTTCTGCCATAATAATAATTTAGAATAATTTATACTCAGCTAAAAATTACAAATGTATGTGACAAAATGTATACTTTAAGCAGGGTCATCCATTCTGCAAGTCCATTTATTTTAAAATGATTTGCAAATATAATCTTTCTTTTAAAATAGACATTAGCATGATTTTTGACATTTCTCACCTCTAACACCAACAGGTCATCGGCCTGGATGTCTTCCACTTTCTGGTCTACTCGCTCACACAACTTGGTGCTGAGCTCCAGTAGCAGACGGCCTCGATATGATACACCTTCTCCCTAAACCAGCACAATCCACACGTATAATCTCTTGCACCATGAATTCAGACACTTATCATATATACTGTAGATCTGTTTTACCTTGCCAAGGTTGAGGGCCTCATAGGGGTCAGAGAAGGCAGTAAACTCTCTTGGACTACCATACATGTTGACGTAACAGGGGCCAAATGTTGGAAGAAAGCCCAAACTGTCATCAACTAAGAGAGAAATGGAAAATGGAAGACAAGTGCTTTTTAATGATGAGAACTACATTCTGATCAATGATAGATTTGGTTCACACCATATGGTAATACAAGCAGCAAATTGGTACAATTAGTTAGTGATAACACCACTTACAGAGGCAGTCACTATTATCTGTGAATGTTTTGCACATGATATGAGGACATCTGTATTATTACATTTAAATCTGAACATTTGTTGTTTTACAGTGGGAGATATAAGACCTACAGTCACTGTATGTAAAGTGGGTTGTTTCACACAGATACAGTAGGAAAAAGAGACATACTGATGTTTTGGAAGGTCCTGTGAGGCAACTCATCTGAATGCATAGAAAAATAGAGGGTCATTTAGACAGAGCTGCAAAGAATGGATGCATGCTCACACTTGCGTCCAACTCATGCATATTTTAAAGATGTTAGATCTCCAAACACATGCCTACAGGGAGGAGTAATAATTCTTTTATTTATAATCTTGTTACTGTTTAATTTTAAGTCAATCAGGTTAATTTGTAGCTGATAATTAGAGAGGGTTGCTGTGGAAAGAGTGCTAAATGTAACTGCTTTGAGGAAAATAGAAATATTAAAAGACATTTCAATCTTTTAAACTGAAGAATTGTATATTAAATATCAATTAAGAATAATTTTAAAACATCTCCTTGTTTTTTTTCAAGTTTGTCCTTCATATCAGTTCTCTTACCACATCAATGAACTTTATTGTTCACCACTTAGAGACTCATTTTTACTTTGATTGCTTATTTAGTGGGTAATCAAATGATCCCTAGTGATCACCAAAGGATCTCGTGAGAGCAAGTGTTATTTTGGATGATGGACTGTTCTCAGCACCAACAATTACATGGTGGCATGTTAGTATGTTAGTAGCATATACTGTATGTGAGTGCTGCCGATAAACACCTTGTGTCACCATCATTGACCTAGTTCAAATATATTTCTATTTTGCTGCTTTTCTCAACCTTAACTGCAACATGGACCTGCACTCTAGCATACACACCACTATCCAATAACCTACTTCCCTGATTACACTGCACTGCCAGAACTTATAATGCATTGTCAATATTTTATATGACACAGAACCACAATTTACAACAAAACTGGAGTGTCTGTGAATCTTACTTCTTGGTATTACCCCAATCAAATGGACAATGTAAAAAGGTGAACCTGGAATATTACTTAGAGTACATTCATTCATTCATTCATTATCTCCCGCTTTATCCTCTATTAGGGTTGCGGTGGGGTTCCCCATGCCCATCCAGGGGAGAACGTCTCGGGCGCTGGGCAGAAAGACCCAGGACAGGGCGCCAATCCATCGCTGGGCACACACTCACTCACACAGACACACTCTATATGTGGGGCAATTTGGAGAATTCAATTGACTTGATCCATGTTTTTGGACTGTGGGAGGAAACCAGGAGAACCCGGAGGAAACCCACGCAGACACGGGGAGAACATGGAAACTCCACCCAGATGGGGATTTGAACCGGGAATCCCTAGCGCTGAGAGGCGAACGTGCTAACCACTAAGCCACCGTGCCGCCACTTAGAGTACAGTTGTCCCTATATATGAAATAAAAATATATCTAATTCTGTGTCAAAGTTTTGCTATTTTTTTGATTTTGCACTTTATATGTTGTTAAAATCATGTAGGTTTAAGAGTGTATGAATTGTTTAAGAGAATATGTAGTGTGTATAAGAGTGTGAGAAAGGTTAATAAGAGAGTTGGAAGAAGTGGGTAGGAGAGCATAAAGGGTTTATAAAGCCTTAAAAAATAAAATAGTGTGGCGATGATGAGGAACAGGACAATGTCAAGAACACACTCTCATACACTTATCCTCTTCTTCTCTCTCGGATGCCACCGTGCTCCTTCTTATATCCCCATGCTGAGAGGCATGCCGGGAAAGCCCACCGGATCCATCTCTATTGGCGGGGCAACCTGCCAACCCCCACTTTGGCGCCCAAATATGGCGACCTCAATAATCTCCACGTGTGGTGGTTGGCATGTAACGCCACAATAGAAATAGAAAAATAGAAATAAAATAATAAAGTAAATATGTCAGATTTTCATCTATCGCAAGGGTCTCTGAAATGTAACTCCCGGCGAGGCGATGAGGATTGTATTTTGTCTCAATAACCCCCCAAACTGTTAATGTTGTTAGTTTAAAATAATTATGATATTACTTTTAAGAAATTGGTAATGCCATGATATTTAATATCACAATTATCACAAAGTGCATAATTGCTTCTAATATTGCTATCTCATTCATGACCCAATAATATAATTAAAATAATTTGAAAAAAAAAGATCAGTGATATAGCAATATGGTATCTTTGAAAAAAAACTTCATATTGACTGGAATATAATTGTCATCGGACAAAGCTAGATGTTTTTAAAATTGCATGAATACTTTAAAGATTTAATAGAGCATGATAAAAACAGTATTTTAAATACTGTAGCCAAATTAATCGCAACCCGGAAACCATCTTGGAAAGCTTTCGGCACTGCAAACAAGGTAAAAAGCATTGGAGAGCAGATTTCCACCTAAACAAAAATACTTATTACTGTTTCAAAGAGCACATCAGTAATATCACAAGGTTTGCACACTTTCATCATGCTTTTATAAACGGATTAAATCTGGTTAGTTTTTATTTCCAGCACTGATTACAAAATGCTTTTTAACAAGAATGTGTTAAGTTATGTAAATATGTTAGAAAAAAAACAGACAAAATACCTTCTATTTCACCCCCTGGAGCTGAAATCTTTGACATACAAAGATGTGTAGTGCCAATGACATCATTGTGGCTTGCACGATCCCTGTAATAAAAATGATAAAATAATAATAATTAAAATGTAAAAATATTTAAAAATTGTCTGTGAATACCCATATATTATTTGTCTAAACTTGGATCACATGTCAGAAACCTTTTTTTTCTGTTTATAAATAACTTTTAAAAATATCACAGGTAATATAAAATTTGAAACTGGACAAACCAATCTAAAATGCGTATCCTCATCTTCTCGCACATAGATGGAAACTGAAAAAAAAGTAGATCTTAAAAGATTTGACAATTACAGTTAAAGAACAATTTAATACATTTTTATGTATATTAAACCTTACTCTTATAGGTAATACAAGACTTTGGTTCCACTGTGGATTGGCATTCCGTTCCAGTATCTTACTGCACATCTGTAAATTAATACATAAAGATCCACATAACTTTCTCAGAGTAAAGGAACATGTATTTAGATTATACTTATAATTTGGTATTATTTTAATTTGTTATAAGATGGCGTAAAAAAAAAAAAAAAAAGTGGCGTAAAGAAAAACGTTTAGGAAAATAATAGTAACAACAGCGATCTCAACGGCAAATAGAAATATGATTCTGGTGAGCTGCATTGTTTAGGTTGCTATTGTACCGTTTTGCCAGCAAAGTTGACTTCCACCAGCGGATCTACCAGGTTTTTTCTGTTTGAATCAAAACCCAGAAACTGCTTCATGCCATCCATAAAAGCATCATCCACTGATAAATAAAAAGAAAAGAGAGGAAAAATAAATATACATAAGGTACATAACTGTACACATGCACAGACAATAGTGCAGTACTGAGTACGTGATCACTTAAATTAAAATTTACATAACAGCCTAGGGTGGCACAGTTATCATGTCCATTTCTCAGTGCAGGAGAGCCAGGTTCAAATCCCACTTTGGGTGGAGTCTTAATGTTCCCCCTGTATCTATGTGGGTTTTCTCTGCATGCTCTGTTTTTCTCCCACAGTTTAAAAACTGGTGAATATATTTAAATTGACCCTGCATGCCCAGCACTGGATAGGCTCTCTGTCCTGCGTGTATCTGCCCAGTGCCCGAAATGTGATGGACGGGAATGAGGAACCCATGTTGATTATCTTTATAGTTAAACAGTAAATACAACAAAATTTTGAATATTATGTCCCACACACAGATATAATGTGGCACAAACTGCAATGTCATTTAAAACATTCAAGCATCTTCACTTAAGATTGATACTAACTTTGAGGTAGGTCCTCTGCTCTATAGATTTTGAGTGTGAAGGTGGCTCCTCTGAGTGTCAGTCCTGCTGGTCTTAACAGATTTGCCTCTATGTCCTCCTTTTCTTGAAGAGTTTCTTTTTCCATCTAAAGACCATGCAAAGCTATAATACTTGTCCATATCCAGCACTTTATTTCTAAAAGCAAAATTAATGTCTGCTTTATGAAGATACTCTCACTCACCGGTGGCTCGTCACCTGCAGCCAGGACAAACAGGCTAACCTTTAAATAACCCCTGGCACCAGCAGAGAGATCATCCGGGTCACCCAGCAATAGCCATCTTCTAAGAATTGCATGTTCTGTTACAAGATATAAACGAAAATGGAGAAAAAGGGCTGGTCTGTAGAATAATATTAACACATTGTTGTTAATTATTATGAATATAAATATAATTATTTCGGTGGCTTTGGTTAGCACGTTACCTCTCAGTATTATTCGAAATGTGGGTATTTCCATGTTCTTTTTTCCTCCGGGTTCTCAATTTCCTCACAGAATTATATTTCAAGTATTGATTAAAATTACCATCATATTATGTGTCTGTGTGAGTAGTGTGTGCCCAGTATGGATTGGCGCCCTGTCCTGGGTCTATCTGCAGCTGCCCGAGACGTTCATTGGATAGACCATGGGGAACCCCACCGCGACCCTAAAGAGGATAAAGCGGGAGATGAAATGAATGAATAATGCATTTTTATTACCATCTGTCATTATTTTTACAATTATCAGAATTATATTTAATATTATTAATTACCATCATATTATTATTTGTAGTAGTTGTAGTATGTAGTACTCACTGTGTTCATTATAGACCATGCCAACATCCATCTAAAAGATATAAAAGATATGCACCACTGTCATTAACAATCAGAAACTAGATTATGTGTGTGTGTGTGTGTGTGTGTGTGTGTGTGTGTGTGTGTGTGTGTGTGTGAGAGAGAGAGAGAGAGAGAGAGAGAGAGAGAGAGAGAAAGAGAGAGATCACCTAAATTAATTTGTGTGCTCTATAAGCAATAGATAACACAATTACCTTAAATTCTCCTATGATAGAGTCTGTGCGTAGAGACCTGGAGTCAAATATCTGCAAAAACACAAAGCAAAATGGTAGCTCCCTTTAAGAGGGCATTTGTATCTCAGTGGTTCAGGTGTTGGGCTAAAAATCTGAAAGTTTGAGGGTTCAAATCCCAGGTCCACTGAAGTTACCAATGTGGGTCCTTAAGCAAGACCCTTAACCCTCATTGCTCTAGGGATGCTGTATTAACCCTATGCTTGCTGTGGATAAAAGCGTCTGCCTAATGACCAAATGTAAATGTACCTATGCTTAAAAAAAAAAAAACAAGAAAGTACACTATTACTACTGCTACAACTACTACTACTATTATATGATTATAATGTCAGGGCATCTGTCCTATAAAGGCTGTTTATTTTTTTTGGCTTACAGGTGTTTTCTTAACACGTCATTGGGCCTTGTTTCGTTTATTAGTGTTTTCTTTCATTTATGTTTTAGGGTTGTGTTGCATTTATGTCATGTCATCATCGCTGGTATACAATTCTTTCATTCATTCATTCATCATCTCTGGTATACAATTCATTCCTTGAATTGCTGCTTTCCCTGTGTCCTAAGTTTACTTTTATCTCTGCACTTAGCACTTTTTGGTTAATACTTTTTTCCTTATTCACTTGTTATGCTGTGTTTTGGTAAAATAAACTTATTTGCTAACTTCAGGTTGTCTGCAGTGCCTTCATACTGCCACCCGAAGGCAGTGTCTTGTCCATTGTATGCAGTTGTAATGACCATTTTCTATCATTTTTGGCTTCCATAATATGAATCGTTTATACTTTTGCACAGCCCGTATGCACCCAAGCACTTTTGCATAAGCCTTATGCAACCTGAGGACTTTTCTTGTTTAATTTTTAGATCTTCAAGCAAGAGGGGGTCTCCTTCAGCATTCAGATGGGTAGTACCACCACCAAACACGGTGTCTGCACAGTCTTTGTTGACCAATAATAATCAGTAGTAAGTTTTATTGTTTGATCCCTTTTAATTGCCAGGAGTGACGGGATAGGAGGGGCCTATCCCAGCACTCACATCGTACATATACACTCATACAATTAATAAACCTTAATTTATGTTTAACCGTTTGATTATTTCTCAATTTAGTGAGGTGTGTAACTAAACAAAGCAAATTTTAACCAATATGCAAAACCAAAATACACAACAACATATGTATTTCATTTAACATCTTTAAACATGCTGATTCATTCAATATATATTTTTTTAATGTATCAAATTTTATTTAACAAATTTTATTAAGTACTTGAGCATGGTGGCTTAGTGGTTAGCACATTTGCCAGCACTCATCCGGGTTTGAATCCCAATCTTGGTAGAGTAAACATGTTCTCCCCGAGTCTGTGTGGGTTTCATCTGGTTTCTCCAGTTTTCACTCACAGTCCAAAAACATGGACTTAAGGTAAACTGGCTGCTCTAAAGTACCCCTATATAGTCTGTATGTCAGTGAGTGTGTGCTTAGTGATAGATGGCACCGTGTCCTGGGTGTATCTGCCCAACGCCCGAAACGATCTTCCCTTGATGGGCATGGGGAACGCCCCCCCAACCCTTGTAGAGAATTAAGTGGAAGATAAATAAATAAATAAATAAATAGTTACTTACTGTTATAAATATAGGCTCATCAAATAGATCATTTGGTGACTCAAAGAAGTTCAAGAAGAATGTCTGTGGTAAAATAAAAGTTTATATCTTAATGATTTGGTCATTTTTAAAAGTAAGGTTTATGGTTACACCACAATTGTGCATAAAGAACATTTTAATTACCTCATCAAAGAATGGATTGTTGCCTTTCTTGATGCGCGTTCTCTTAGTTTGCCCCCCCACAGTGATTTTCACAACAGGTCTTATATTGACACCAGGAAGCTGACGACCCTCGATGATTCTTACTCGCACCTGCACATTAACCATTAGTTTTGAAAAATTGTTTTTGTTAACAATTATTAACAGAGAGATGTTTAAACAATGCAACATTAAAAAAATAAGTTTAAAAAAATCTTTAAAATCTTTATATAAATCTTAAATTAAACTTAACTATAAAGCACATAGGGTGGCATGGTGGCTTAGTGGTTAGCACGTTCACCTCTCAGCACTAGGGATTCCCCATCTGGGTGGAGTTTCCATGTTGTACCCATTTCGCATGGGTTTCCTCCGGGTTCTCCGGTTTCCTCCCACAGTCCAAAAAAATGGATCAAGGTCGATTGAATTCTCCAAATTGCCCCATATAGTGTGTGTCTGTGTGAGTGAATGTGTGCCTAGCGATAGATTGCCACCATATCCTGGGTTTATCTACCCAGTGCCCAAAACATTCTCCCCTGGATGGGCATGGGGAACCCTAGTCGCAACTGTAAACTGTAAAACAACTGTTAACAGAGTTATTGAAATGGAAATTGAGATTTTAAACCAAAGTTATATTATTTCTATATTATTTCTGTAAAAATACAAGCAATTTTAAGGTAATTTTATGCTGAACACAGATCTGTAATTCTATTTTCTTTTTTTCCCCCTCTTAAGACTTACATACAAGATATAAGCTTAATTTTTAACTAATTTTAACTAATGCTGCCACACGAGGGCAGTATCACAGTGCAGTTTTGGACAGTAAGGCAAGGTAAGGTCATCCTAATTAAGGATACAGTTGGTGCTGGAGTCTTGGGCAGCGCATTCTGGGTAAAATTTTTACTGACTGTAAAAAACAAATGTTTGACACTCCAAAGAACCGGTAGCCAATTCTGGCAAAACACACAGGGCTTTGGATTGGAAGGAGACATTGCTTGTTACTGTTTACTGCACCATTTTATAGGTAAAAGAAATGAAATTAAATGAAATGAAATGAAATTTGGTTTAAGGGTTTTTTTTAACAGAATGCAGATTTCATTACATGCTATACATATTATATATATATATATATATATATATATATATATATATATATATATATATATATATATATATATATATATATATATCATTCATTCATTCATTATCTCCTGCTTTATCCTCTATTAGGGTCGCGGTGGGGTTCCCCATGCCCATCCAGGGGAGAACATTTCGGGCGCTGGGCAGATACACCCAGGACAGGGCGCCGATCCATCGCTGGGCACACACTCACTCACGCAGATACACTCTATATGGGGCAATTTGGAGAATTCAATTGACTTAATCCATGTTTTTGAACTGTGGGAGGAAACCCGAGAACCTGGAGGAAACCCACGCGGACACGGGGAGAACATGGAAACTCCACCCAGATGGGGATTCAAACCGGGAATCCCTAGCGCTGAGAGGCAAACGTGCTAACCACTAAGCCACCGTTCCTCTATATATATATATATATATATATATATATATATATATACACACACATATACACACACACACACAGATACAGACACAAATGCATGCACCTGAATGTCCTGGGGTTTATTGGATAGTGGAGCTTTGTTGCTCTGCTGTTTCTTTTTCTTCATGCCATGGGTGAAGGCTGGAGGGGCTTTTTTTGGTGGCAGTACAGGAGCTCCAATCTCTTGGCCTAGAGGTCCTGGAACAGGCTCTGGCTCTTCTGCAGCTTCTATCATTACCATACTCTCTGTGTCCTCCTCTCCCATTGTGTCTAATGAAAACACTACGTACAGCACATATATATAAACTTTAGCATTGTCAGGTCACTGTAAGTATTCGTGTGTGTGTGTGTGTGTGTGTGTGATGTTTTTACCTGTAACAGTATCCAGTTCTACAGGGTTATGTGTAACCTCTGGATGTTGTGGGGGCTGAAAGATTGGAATCATTCCTGGTGGTGGGATGTAGGAAACTTGCAGCGCCACCGTGGCCTGGAAGAATATAGTTGTGCCACAAGCTATTAGACTCTGCTGTTATATTGTGTATACATACATACATATATAAATATATATTTGTGTATGTGTGTGTGTGTGTGTGTGTTTGAGTGTTTTTGTATTTAATTGTTTGTTTATTTAAGAGAGGAAGAGAGTAATGCCTGGATAGCATATAGGACATCTTCCAGGATTATTATAATTATATTATATATTTACATTTACATTTAGTCATTTGGAGGTGAAATCATCAGGTGGCAATCATCACTGGAGCGACGTGAATGAGCCGGAGTGTATTTTGAAAAGATAGAGTGAAGGTAAGAGGAGGAAGATCCAGAAATGGTCCTGTAGGTCAGAGTCAGTGACTTGTACTGAATGCGAGCAGCTACAGGGAGCCAATGGAGAGAAATGAGTAGTGGAGTGACATGAGTTCGCTTGGGCTGGTTGAATACATGTCGAGATGCAGAGTTTTGAATTAGTTGTAGAGGTCTGATTGTGGAAGCTGGGAGACCATCAAGGAACGCTTTACAATAATCAAGCTGGGATAGGATGAGGGCTTGAACTAACAGATGAGTAGCATGTTCAGTTAAGAAAGGTCTGATCTTCCTGATGTTGTAAAGAAGGAATCTGCAGGAACGGGTAGTTTTGGTATGATCAGAGAGTTTAACATGGGAGTCTATTGTGAAACCAAGTTTACGGACCGAATCGGTTGGAGAGATTGTGGAGCCGACAGTTTGGAAGCTCAGGTCATGCTGGATTGAGGGTTTAGCCAGGATTATGAGAAGCTCTGTTTTTGCTTTAATTTGAGATGACGGGCCTTCATCCAAACAGATATGTCGGTTATTATTATTATTATTAATATTATTATTATTATTATTAATATTATTATTATTAATTTTGCTCACTACAAATAGTGTGGTTAAGATTTTGATATTACAGAGTACATATCAGCAAATAGAAATAATTAAAGATAAATAATTAAAGACATATGTAAATAATTAAAGACAATGTAGTATTAAGTATAATATTATATTAAAACATTCATTCATTCATTATCTTCCACTTTGTCCTATATTAGGGGGGGTTCCCCATGCCCATCCAGGGGAGAACGTTTCGGGCGCTGGGCAGACACACACAGGACAGGGCGCCAATCTATCACAGACACAGACACACACTACATGGGGCAATTTGGAGAACTCAATTGGCTTGATCCATGATTTTGGACTGTGGGAGGAAACCGGAGAACCTGGAGGAAACCCACGCGGACACGGGGAGAACATGGAAACTCCACCCAGATGGGGATTCGAACTGGAAATCCCTAGCGCTGAAAGGCGAACGTGCTAACCACTAAGCCACCACAAGTGAAATAAAATAATAATAATTTAAAGATTAACTAGGTGGTTTGGGGCAGCACGGTGGCTTAGTGGTTAGCACATACGCCTTTCAGGACTGGGGACTCGGGTTTGAATCCCAAACTGGGTGGAGTTTCCATGTTCTCCTCATGTCTGCATGGGTTTATGGGACTTCCGGCTTCCCCCCACAGTCCAAAAACATGGATTCATTTAAATTACCCCTATATGGTATGTGTTTGTGTGTGAGTGTGTGCCCAGCAAAGGCTTGGCACCATAATTTGGCTGTATCTGCCCAGTGCCAAAAATGTTATCGACTGAATCAGCATTAGGAACCCCTTCAAGATCCTAGTAAAGCTTTAAGTGAGATAAACTAATTGGTTTAAAAAATTTGCTCTATGTGATCGTAACTAGTATAAAACTATTCCCCTTAAAAACCACTGCTGACAACCAATAAAGCCAACAGATAATTATTATTTACAGCAGAATCATGATCTGACTACAGATGGTTTTGTCAATATATGCCATATATCACATATACACAATGTTTCACTATAAAAGTACATTCCTCACTAAGCAACGGAATTCTCATATCATCCCTACTATTAATCACATTATGGAAGCATTCTTTAGTCTAAGAGCAAATAAACAAATTACCTACAGACAGAGGACATTGAGAACTCAAATACCTGTCCATGAATTTATTTCCTATGAATGGGTTTCCAGTGTACACAGACAAAATAGCAAAAAGGAACAACTCCACCTTCTACTTTCCATCCTTAAATCATCCGTTGGCAAGACACACACATGGTCAAGCATACAATGTCAGGAAGCAATGTCTCAAAGTCAATGGCCCAGTTCCATAGACTAACTTCGATGCACTGTGCTCACAGTGGAAGTGATAGAGGGTGCAGTTTATTATTGCATGGTAAATAAATGAAGGTTTAAAGGGGCATGCCATTGCGAAAGACTTTAAAGGGTTATTGAATAATTAAAATCCAATGAAGAACTTGAGGCAAAAAATGTATACATATACATTCTAAATATGTTAAAAAAAAAATTCAAAACATTTATTATTTTATGTAAATTGTGTTTATGGTATAATGTCCAATTATAAAACCATAAAGAAATTCCAGAAACACCTAAACATGCATATGCTGTTAACTTTAACCATTGTTTCGTAGTATATACAATGATGCATTTGAGGAAGAGTTAATGCTAATGCTAACTGCTGTAACTGGCTCTGATTATGGGTCATGAGTGCAAGCAATTTATTGTAACAGCCGAGTGAAGGAAGTCCTTGATTATCCTCTGAGTTATTTAATAAAGCAATAAGGCACTCAAGGTTGTGCATTATTACAAATAAAGCACAGGAAATAGGTGTTGTTAAACACAACACATAGCGGAGAGTTTTCGCGTGATTTATGCACTGAAAGCTGTTGCATTAATTTAACTGGTTATTAAAATGATTATAAAACATTATAATATTAATTAATTCAGAAATGTGTTTATTTCAATCTAAATTATCAATAAAATGTTCTTTTACAACATGATGTAGTCTGTTTTTTAAAGTGAACATTGATTGCTAAGTAACAGGATACCGGTTTAGTGCTCATCGGGAAATGGCTCGCTGTTTATATTGTGGTGACGGCGTGGTCTGTCATTATCTGGGGTATGGCCGCCAAGTGGATTCACTATTTTAGGGATAAAAGAGGGTGGAGTTAGGCTGGTGTCTCACCATTTTGGGGTTCCCAGCATGCGTTGTGGCTCCGTACCATTTAAGGGGCGCGGTGTGCCATAAGTGAGATTGTGTTGGAGAGTAATGAAGTGTGGTTTTTCTGTATGTGTTAATCTGTATGTGATAATCTGTATGTGATAATCTGTAAAAGATTATCTGTTAGTGATGGCAAAGCGTGTCCAGGTCTCCTCTCTGTCATGGAATGCCATAATATTAATCTGTATTTTTACACGATATACTTGTAAATATTACATGACTTAAAATAATGTTCAACCATGTTCACACATTTCACACATTGATACAAATGTGAAGCGCTCAGGAGTGTGCATTATTGTCAATAAAAACAAGCCTGGACAAATGGCTTAGCCAATTAGATTTAAGAACCAAAACCACCGGTTTTATAACACCGTTTATACTCACATAACACAAAACCTAAAAGACATGACTTAATAGGAGTGTGAACAGATAAGGAACAATCAGAGTAATATACCCCTGTGTTGTTTTTCTTGTTGTCCAGCAAGGACACAGTGTAGTTTGCTGCGAAGTTAGGTGAGTTGATCACATCTCTTAACGAAACACGACATTCTCCCAAAAACCTGCAAAATAAACAAAATGATGTTGTTGTTACTGGTCATTTTGGTGTACATGCATGCATGGTTGCATGTGTTGACATTTCCAGGGAACTATTTGAATTGAAGTTAAATGTAATCCTTTCAAATGTCTGTTCTCATTAGGATGTTACTCCACCATGTAAGTAAATAAACCATAAACAGGCCTAAAAACCTTGTTAATGTGGCTGGACTAAAGAAAGACATGGCAAGTAGCAGCATCACATCCTGTGGGCATTCTCTACTGTTTATGCCACACATCCTTCCTCTTGCACGTCTCTTTTCTCATTTATTCCAACTGATGTCAAGACATAGTGAGTTATAATGAACATAATGTCCACATAAATACAACCACTCAAACTTTACTAGTTTTTCAGTAATTTGCGGTAACACAAACACCATCTGGGCTAGAAGGTCCACAATTATTTTCAACCTTTTTTAACCATAACCCATGTTTGAAGAAATAGACTGTATTGGAGTAAAAAGTAATACTTGTTTTTTTTTTTTTTTTAAAAAAGGAAGTTTAAACCTCGTTGTGTGTAAATCTTAGGTCTTCTTCGACCTAGAGCTTTCCAATATTTTGGTCTTTTGTCCAATCAGTGTGTGGATAGGCTCCAGCACATTCTTTGACCATATTGTGTATACAGAACTCAGAAAATAATTTGTTACATAGCTATTCATTCATTCATTCATTATCTCCCGCTTTATCCTCTATTAGGGTCACGGTGGGGTTCCCCATGCCCATCCAGGGGAGAACGTCTCGGGCGCTGGGCAGATACACCCAGGACAGGGCGCCAATCCATCGCTGGGTACACACTCACACACTCTACATGGGGCAATTTAGAGAACTCAATTAACTTGATCCATGTTTTTGGACTGTGGGAGGAAACTGGAGAACCCGGAGGAAACCCACGCGGACACGGGGAGAACATGGAAACTCCACCCAGATGGGGATTCGAACCGGGAATCCCTAGCGCTGAGAGGCGAACGTGCTAACCACTAAGCCACCGTGCCGCCTGTTACATAACTAGTTATTGAAAATTGCTTTAAGAATAATGTTTCCATTAGTGCTATAGGAGTAGTTGTGTTTTTGTGAGTTTATCAAGACTCTTGGAATAGCCCAGTTGGAAAAAGGCCAGTTTTGTGCATTGCTGAACCAATTTAACACAATACTGCTAACTAATAAGTAAGACTAATCTATGAAGTGCATTGACTTGTAGCTGGCTCAGGATGCAATGAGCACAGCTTTAAAGGAGAGGCTAACTTATAGCTACTTAATATATTAACAACTATTACATACCTACAAATATCTCCATTTTAAAGAAGATTTAATTTTTTATTTGTAGAAGGTCCCCCAAGTTCACGAAATGCAAATCATGCAGTACACCAAAACACAAACACATGACATGCATAAAACATAGTACTGTGGTGTATAGTAATGTTGTGGCACACAGATGCATGTCTAATATTAGGAACACTTTAAAAATACAATTAAAAAAATTAAATTAGTTGATCTTTAAATCGGGCGGCACGGTGGCTTAGTGGTTAGCACGTTTGCCTCTCAGGGAGGAGTTTCCATGTTCTCCACCTGGTCCGTGTGGGGTTCCTTCGGGTTCTTCGGTTTCCTCCCACAGTCCAAAAACATGGATCAAGTCAATTGAGTTCTCCAAATTGCCCCATATAGAGTGTGTATTTGTAAGTGAGTGTGTGCCCAGCGATGGATTGGCGCCCTGTCCTGGGTCTATCTGCCCAGCGCCCGAAATGTTCTCCTCTGGATGGGCATGGGGAACCCCCCCGCGACCCTAATAGAGGATAAAAGCGGAAGATAATTAATGAATGAATGATCCTTAAATCATATACAGGATTTAAAACACCCAGATACATGTTATTCTTTAATTTTATGTCTGTAAATTAATTGCAAATTTCACTTTTGCTTGTTAATTAATGTCCATCCAGGGGAGAACATTTCGAGTGCTGGGCAGATTCACCCAGGACAGGGAGCCAATCCATGCACTCACCTATCCATGTTGTTTTTTTTGGGGGGGGGGGTTGTTTTTTTTCGGAGAACCCGGAGAAATCCCACGCTGTCACAGGAAGATTATAGAAATTCCATACAAATCAGGGTTTAAACCTGAAGCATTGGGAATTGAGATTGATCATTTAAATTTGATCAGATATTTTTAAATTTAAACTGTAGTTCTGCACTGCACAACCATTCTCGACCTTTTGTCCTTGATATATTATTTCTATTATATCTAATCTTTTTCTGTTGAATCGTTTAATTTGGTAATTGTTCATTTCTTCATTCATTCATTATCTTCGTCACAGGGTTTGCCATGCCCATCCAGGGGAGAACGTTTCGGGCACTGGGCAAAAACACCAAGGATTTATTTACCTTGTATCTATGTTTTTGGACTGTGGGAAGAAACCAGAAAACCCAGAGGAAACCCACATGGAAACTCCATCCAGATTGGGATTCAAACCTGGATCCCCAGTGCTGAGAGGCGAACATGTTAACCACTAAGCCACCATGATGCCTAATTTGGTAATTGTGATATGACAAATAATGTATCCTTTTATGTTACTATTCCAACAATTTCTGGTTCACATTAACTTTATAGAATGTTTCACACTCACCTGTTCCTTCCCATTTTTTCATGGTCCTTGACAACCACATGCAGCTCTGCTGCAGGATCTAAAGCAATTCCTTTAAGATCCCATTCAAAACCCTAAAAAACAGACACAAAGAATGACAAACTAATGTTACCCGCACATAACATTGCTTTAAGATGAGCAGTCAAAGCAATCCCAGATGTAAAGACAAGAAAAACTAAATAAAGATACACATGGTCGTTTTGTCCTGGTGTCTGTCACTAACTGACTAATTGATTAAGTTATTTCAACAATAGATGTCCTCCTCTGTGAAGGAACTAAACAATTTCAGAACAATGGGGCCAAGATTCATCTGGTTTAAACGGTGAAAGAGTGGGAGCATGAGGAATCATTTTCATACATGAATTGCCCACCACAGAATCTTGAACTTTTGAATGTTTTGGTAATGTCCTGAAAATCCCAAAACATAATTTCTCTTATTATTTGAGCTGGCTGGTGTAACAGCAGATATAGAAATCATAAGAAGGACTTTTCAGTCTGTCGCTGACTATTGTGTGGCCACTCAGGCTCAATCTCTCTTGCTTTCTTGAGACTCACTCCACTTTAGCTCGTCTACTTTCCTGGCTTTACCTCACAAATCCATGTTTGATCGAGTCTCTGCCATCACCTTTCTCCCTTGCCAATTTCAATCTTATAACACTTATATACACTTATATGTGTGTGTGTGTGTGTGTATATTCATATATATATATATATATATATATATATATATATATATATATATATATATATATATATATATATATATATATATATATATATCCTATATAGGGTATATCCAGGGGAGAACGTTTCGGGAGCTGGGCAGATAGACCCAGGACAGGGCGCCAATCTATCGCTGGGCACACACTCACTCACACAGACACACTCTACATGGGGCAATTTGGAGAACTCAATTGACTTGATCCATGTTTTTGGACTGTGGGAGGAAACCCACGCGGACACGGGGAGAACATGGAAACTCCACCCAGATGGGGATTCGAACTGGGAATCCCTAGTGCTGAGAGGCGACGTGTGTGTATATATATATATATATATATATATATATATATATATATATATATATATATATATATATATATATATATATATATATGCCCAGCGATAGATTGGCGCCCTGTCCTGGGTGTATCTGCCCAGCGCCCGAAACGTTCTCCCCTGGATGGGCATGGGGAACCCCACCGCGACCCTTATAGAGGATAAAGCGGAAGATAATGAATGAATGAATATATATATATAATTTGTGCAATATTGGTTGCCCTACTGGTTGCCCTAAATTTCCCTTTAGGATCAATAAAGAATCAAACAATCCATCTTTTGGATCCAAAATGACTTACAAATATCCTAACATGGATGGTGTCAGAGCACAGATTAGTATAGCAGCCCTGGAGCAATGAGGGTTAAGGGCCTTGTTAAGGAGCCACATTGGTAAATTTAGTTGGTGTGGGATTTGAACCCATAACCTTGTGATTATTAACCCAACACTCTACCCACTGATCTACCACACCCACTATGCATCCATCTATTCATCTAACTAATAAGGGTTGGCGACCCTCGGATTGAGGACGGCACGGTGGCTTAGCACGTTCCCCTCTAAGCGCTAGGGATTCCTGGTTCGAACCCCAATCTGGGTGGAGTTTTCATGTTCTCCCCATGTCTGCGTGGGTTTCCTCCCAGTTCTCCGGTTTCCTCCCCTGGTCCAAAAACATAGATCAAGGTCAAATGAATTCTCCAAATTACCCCATATAGAGTGTGTTTGTGTGTGTGTGTGTCTGTGTGAGTGAGTGTATGCCCAGCATTAGATCGGTGCCCTGTCCTGGGTGTATCTGCCCAGCACCCAAAATATTCTCCCCTGGATGGGCATGGGGAGCAACCCTAGTAGAGGATAAAGTGGAAGATAATGGATGGATTGACACTCGGATTGGATTGGAGACACTTATTTACTTCCCTGCCTCCGCCTTTTCTCACAAGACCATGTTTAATTGTGGCTTCATTGCCAAAGAGTGGTTCCACTGTTTTGGTATTAAAGCTTACTGTATATTAAAAAATGCAGTGCTATTCCTTTTAAAGAACAAAAGTTGTGAAAACAGAAAAAAGATGAGTCAGTGGAACTGAAAATTAGAATGCATGAATTATAATAGAGTTAGGAAAATAAACAGACAGAGGAATAAAAGCTATCTTTTAAAAATACAGCAATTTAGCTTAAATATTTACATTAACTGTTGGATAAAGGGATTTATACAATAAAATACTAACCTCATTCCAACAGGGTTGATATTGTTTTTGATGACTTTGGTCTTCTTCTTTGTCCCTGGATACAAATGACAAGTGAATGAGCACTACACCATTGTACACAAAAATATGCTTTGCTTACACATTGATCATTTCACTATTGAATTAATGCAAAACTGTCAATAAATGACATCCAAAACATAGGTATGACATCCTGTTATGATATCAATGACTTGTTTTTAGGAATGTAGATTCATATGGCATTAATTGCATTTCATGGGATGAGAAATGACTATACAGATTGTTCAACATATAATTGTAGGAAATGGCTTTCTTGAGACGGGAAGAGAAGAAAAGTCCTGGATTGACTTCCCGTTCCTTCAGTACATTTGTATCTAACTGATAAACCAATTTACCATTAATGTGATAAATGTAACTGGTAAATATTTTCAAACTGATTTTTAAAAATACAATAAAATTTTTTTTTTTTAAAAATACAATAAATGTATAAAAGTATGTATAACATATTTGAATTCACATACTACAACCATGAAATCATGCACAGCTAGTCACTCCCACTCAGATTTTGCTTATTAAAAATCTTAAAAGCAGTGCCAACACAGGAAAAAAAATCCCTTGAATGGATTCTGCCCTTTGTACATATAATTGCATCATATATTTTTAGAAGATTTATTAGTACTGCTAAAAATATCCTTGTTTTTTTTTTTTTTTTTTTTTTTTTTTTTTTTTTTTTTTTTTTTATGGACAACCTCCATAGAACATAAATTTCCTTACTGGAGATTATGATGTATCTTACGCTATTGTGACTTTTATCATTTTACCCATTTTATGTTTTAATTAATAAGAGGAAAGAAGATTAGTAAATGTTATTAATATACTCTTTGGTCTAAAACTATTGTTTTTAGTTAAAAATTGCAAACCTCTTTTAAAGCTTTTAATGACAAAATTGGACAGCCTGCTTTGTTGTGTTTTTATAATTACCATTGCAGTTACATTTCTCCAGGTTTCTGCTGCTATTCCATGAAATTAACCTTTTCATACTCCAAACCAAGAAAAAAAAAAACTCAGAGATGCACTCTACTATAATAAGGCTTTGTGTTTTTTTTAGTTAATTAAATAATGGTTGTTAATTAACTTCTATTCCATTTCATTTGCGTCAGCTGTGTTTTATTCCCTGCCTTCCCTTATGTTGATGTCAGAACATCATTAAAGTCATGGTTTTGTTGTGTGTATGTTCTATGACTGTCCCCCGTGTCTTCTGCATTAAAAACTCTTTTTTAATGCATCTCCACATCCTTAAACACATTTCACACAGCGGGTCATAACATGGAATCAGCAGTTTACTAATCCTTTCTGGCATTAAGGATCATACAATTTCCACTATGTTTAATTTAAATTTTAAATTTCTAAATCCATGTAGACATGGTTTTATGCATATACAATTAATTTTCCTGCATTTAACTCATGACACATAACACATGATATTTGCTGTGACTTTTGTACAGGACATGTATTAACATTTGGCAATATTTTCTGACAGTAATTAAGTTAGAAATCAGGTCTTCAAGTCTTTTTACCCTCCCTGCTCAAACACAATTTTCATATTACACCTCATGCCATAAAGGTTGCCTACTTTTGTTGCCATGACCACAACTTTAGAGAAATGTGTAGGATCACCACCTGCTAAAAGGCTTGGTAACACTTGTTTCAGTATTACATAAAGTTATTAATCTTGATGCTGCCATCTGTTCTTTCAGAAATTTTTAAATGCAGATTTACAACCCGTTTCTTTTTCTGCAATGTTTCAGAATTAGAATGGTGTTTTTTAAAAGAAAGATATATATATATATATATATATATATATATATATATATATATATATATATATATATATATATATATATATAAAAGCTATATTTTTTTTTTTTTTTTCCACTTAAGGCTTCGTGGTACATGTTTTTTGTAGATAGTGGCTCCAATCAAGTTTCCATATCGTTTTTTTACATTACAGATAAGATTTAAAGAAAGCAGCAAATAATGTCATGATTAATTGCCCAGTGGCTTCCTGGCACCGTCATCTCACACGAGGAAGGTCCTGGCTTCAAAAAAGGGGTGATATAAAATTTCAGCTGCTTTGGTTTCATCCCTCAGTCCAAACACATTAAACTCTTGAACTGGAGATTGTAAATTTCTCATAGCTGTGAATATGTTTGTCTGTGTTTGGCTCTGAAATGGAATTGAGAACAGTCCAAGGTGCTTCCCTGGTTTGGCATACGAGTAATGGGATAGGCAGCAACCCCACATTCCCCTATTTAGGATGCTTGGCTGAGAAAATAAATAGATACATTTTATTTTTTTATTTATTGATATCCAGAAAAATGCCAGGAGTCAGTGGTAAGCGAATTTGTACTGATATGATGATGGTATGTTAGTACAGCACTGAGCATATGTAATAAACGCATTAACATATTTGTTAGTAAATATATTTCTAATATCACAAAATTTTCACCAGTTGTAGGTAACAAGCCATGTAATCCACACATATAAAGCAATCAGAATTAATAAGTACAAAAATTGTATGATAAAAATTGCATCTGTTCAATTGCACAGGGCAGAGTATTGAAAAGGTAAAAAAGAAGGAACAAAAAGATATGGAAAGCCATAAAAAAGATGGAATCTGTCATATATTTAGAACACAATACTTGTCTTATTAGTGCAAATTAATATCAACTGGTTTAGTCCTAATTTACAAGGTCTCACATAAGAAGTGTCCCGTGATGGGTACAAGCACAGAGAAAGTTTAATGCCAGGCAGATACACCCAGGACATGTTTTTGAACTGTGGGAGGAAACCAGAGAAAATCCACCCCAACACAGGGACAACATGGAAACTCCACCCATATCAGGATGCCAGTGCCAAGAGGAGGACAGCTAACCACTAAGCCACAGTGCTGCCCACTTTCACAACCTTAATGTTGCAATACATAATGATAATATTAGTTACAGATATAATTCCAAATTTCTGAATTATCCTGTGAGCATCGTACGAGCCATTATCAGGTAGTGTAAAGAACATCACTTCACAATAAACCATATGAATAGCATTCCAACGTATGGTGGCACAGTCCCATACCATGAGAGACCACGTTGTTCCTAGCTTAAAACAGAAAGAAAAGAATCCAAAGAATTTAAGCAATTATTCAGAAATATTAATTAAAGATTTGTTTATTTTACTGAGATATCTGAGTCAGTAAATGATGCCAAACTACCCATCACTAGTTTAGTTTACTGGTTTAGATTAGTGTCAGCAGTACCTGTTCTCTGCACTCGGGATTTGATGTTTGAATCCCATCCTAGGGGAGTTTTCATGGTCTACCCATGTTTGTGTGGGTTTCCCCAAGGTTTTCCGGTTTTCGCCCACAGCACAGAGCAGAAACATGGTAAATCATGGTAGATCAAGGTAAATTGAATGCTTTAAATGACCTCATATAGTGTGTGTGTGTGTGTGTGTGTGTGTGTGTGTGTGTGTGTGTCTGAGTGAGTGATTGCGTCAAGTGATTGATTGACACACTGTCCTGTGCCCAAAGTGTGACCCCCACCCCCACCCCACACACAATAAGGGGTGGGGGTCACACTTTGGGCACAGGACAGTGTGTTGGAAAAAGCGGAAGATAATGAATAAATGAATGATACACTAGAAAAACAATAGAAGTGCCCATACCAGAAAAGAGGACAGGTCAATTCTATGAAAGTAAACCATATGTGACAGTAGTAGTAGTAGTAGTATACCTAGCTGTATAAAAAGTAAAAAGAAACCAAAAAAGTTGTCCAGCTAGACTGGAGGATGTCTTTGGCAGACCCCAAACTGTGTTCTTCAGGGCCAAACCCCATCTGAATAAACCATATACTGAATGATTAAACTGAGAAAGCAGCATAGATTCTGTGGAAATTGCTTAAGGAGTGTGTGACAATATCTTTTTTGTATGTGGAATACAAAGCATGAAAGTTTTAAGAAGATAGGTATGGAAAACAGGATGCACGCAAAGGTTTTCAGGAAGTTTGAGCCAAAAGGCAACTTTGTTTACTCTGTGCAGAACCTTGAAATCTGGCTGTAAATGTTCCAGGAGTTAAGCCAAATGAGATCCCCCAGAAAGTAATTAAGAAAAGGGTGACGGCAACTTATTTTACATTTAAAAAAAGGCAAGAATTCAAGAGGTAAGATTCTTCATCTTATTATTCGTTGCTGGGAAATTAGACAACTGATGAGTTCAAATAATTAAAAATGGCTGGTAGACAATGGCTGGATACATTAAAAAGTACAAAAAAAGTAAAACCAGCAGGAAAATGACCCAGAGTTCTAAATAATTTCTGTCCAATGACAAAATAGAAATGCACAGATTTATCCAATTCTTGGTTGGAGCATTCACAGTCATCATAACCAGACAAAAGCCTGAATTAGGTCCCAAGTGAACTGGTAAAATAAAGTGAACTGGAATAAGATGGTGAATGCGAAAGTTGATTTAACAAAATTTATTTTGTGTGGGAGGGATAAGTAAAAAGTGCTCTCTGAAACTGGATGATAGAACTTGATGTGTAAGCAAGAAAGTGTCATTGAGATTTGTCATTGAGCTCTTTTGATCTGTAAAGACACTGAAACGAACATTTAAACCCATAACATGATGGCACCAACTCTAATGCAATTTTTAAGGCTGGCCACAAAAAAGCAATAGGCTAAAGCTAGGGTATATGCCATGCTTTTGCGATATGACTATTCCTACCCCATAAGAAGAAGCAGCTATTTTTTACAAAGATTAGCTTTTTCAAATTTACATGCTGATGGTAAGTGGTCAGATATGAATAACACTACAATCCCGGACAACGCAAGATTTTTCAGCGTCTGCATGTGAGATGTATCAATGTAAACCAAGATTAAATTTTAAATTTGGACAATTAGCAGATGCTTTCATTCAAAACAACTTACAAATATTCCAACTTTATTGGGGTCAGAGCACAGGGTTGGTACAACACTCCTGGAGCTATGAGGGTTAAGGGTCTTGCTTAGGGACCCTCATTGGTAATTTCAGTGGACAATGGATTTAAACCTACAACCTTCAGATTGATAGCCAAAACATCCTAACCACTGAGCTACCATGCATGTACCAATTAGGAATATTATACTAATGCCATGACTCATAAGTCACATATTCTGAGTAGTCATATAGGCCTGTCCATGGCAAGCACAGTGTTGGACCTACAAAATAAAGATATAAATGCTTTAGGCAGAATGACATCATAGAATAACTGATTTTTTACACATGCATTTATACTTTATATATAAGTGAAAAATATTATTTTTTCTTTACACCACATAACTTTATGAAAAGCAAATGGCCCTGTTCTCATATGGCAATGATACTTTTCATAGATCTTTCTAAAAAATGTATAATATAAGCCTTGGATGAATTTAGCAAATGTGGTTTTCCAAGGACGTGAATATCACCAATATGTAATTCAGCATGAAATAATTAATGCACAAAAACAGCCAACAAATTCAACTTGCTAATGCAAACGCAACAACAATCCAACACAAAGGATAAGAGAAAAAGAGAAACAGATGAAAACTGTGAAACAAAGGGTTATCAATATCAATACACTTTTAATAGAAGTGGCACGGCCAGGTTAAAATTGCATTATCAAATACATTAATGACTTTTTAAAATCAGAGCTAGTAGTAATAATAATAAATTATTATTGATCATTTCTATAATGTTTTAAAACTGTCAAACAAAAAACTTGGCTCAAGACAAATTAACAGCATTATATTTAGCCTCTACACATGGTTGTAGTTATGTTCACAAACCACAAGGACAAATTTATTGTACCATTACATTCACATTTCAGTCATTTAGCAGATGCTTTTATCCAAGACAATTTATAAGTATTCTAACTTCGTGGTTGAGGTCAGAACACATGGTTCACCTGGAGCAATGAGGGGTAAGGTGCTTGCTTAAGGACCCATATTGACAGCTTTGTGGTCTTGGAATTTGAACCCCCAACCTTCAGATCGCTGGCCCAACACTCTAACCACTGAGCTACTAAGCTTTCGCCATTACAATAATAAATGGTGAAGAAATAATATTTATAATAGGGCGTCCCGCAGTCCAAAAACATGGATCAAAGTAAACTGAATGCTCCAAATTGCCCCATATAGAGTGTGTTAGTGTGTATGTGTGAGTGAGTGTGCCCAGCGATCGATTGGTGTCCTGTCCTGGGTGTGTTTGCCTGAAATCAGGTGGGATCCACCCACCACCACCACCACCACCCCTAACCCCACCACCCAGCAACCGTAGTAGAATATTAAGGGGAAGATGGATATATATGGATAAACATTTACAATAAAACAAATTTAAATATATTAATATTGAATTCTGGGAGGCGGCACGGTGGCTTAGTGGTTAGCATGTTCGCCTCTCAGCGCTAGGGATTCCCGGTTCGAATCCCCATCTGGGTGGAGTTTCTATGTTCTCCCCGTGTCTGCATGGGTTTCCTTCGGGTTCTCCGGTTTACTCCCACAGTCCAAAAACATGGATCAAGTCAATTGAATTCTCAATATTGCCCCATATAGAGTGTGTCTGTGTGAGTGAGTGTGTGCCCAGCGATGGATTGGCGCCCTGTCCTGGGTCTATCTGCCCAGCACCCAAGGCGTTCTCCCCTTGATGGGCATGGGGAACCCCACCGCGACCCTAGTAGAGGATAAATTGGGAGATAATGAATGAATGAATGAATTCTGGGAAATTCTTTCAAGTAAAATTGTTTTACCAGACAATGCATTAATCATTTATGATTAAATATTTATTCATTCATTTTCTCCCGCTTTATCCTCTATTAGGGCCACGGTGGGGTTCCCCATGCCCATCCAGGGGAGAACGTCTCGGGCGCTGGGCAGATACACCCAGGACAGGGCACCAATCCATCGCTGGGCACACACCCACTCACACAGACACACTCTATATGGGGCAATTTTGAGAATTCAATTGACTTGATCCATGTTTTTGGACTGTGAGAGGAAACCCGGAGGAAACCCACGCAGACACAGGGAGAACATGGAAACTCCACCCAGATGGGGATTCGAACCGGGAATCCCTAGCGCTGAGAGGCAAACGTGCTAACCACTAAGCCTGATTAAATATTAACTATGAAAACCCACTTTCAAACATTTAAACTTTTAAGTCTAATTGGGGGCTATATTGTTATTGCTATATATTGCTATATTATTGGAATTAAGGTGTTTTAGTCATAGCACGGTGGCTTAGTAATTAGCATGTTTGCCTCTCAGCACTGGAAATCCAGGTTCAAAATAGAACATGCGTGGAGTTTTCATGTTCTTCTTGTGTGGGTGGGTTTCCTCTGGTTCCCTCCCACAGTCCAAAATGAATTCAAGGTAAATTGACCACTCTAAACTGTTCAAAATCAGTTTAAAATCAGAGAAGCATCGATAGCTATTTCCCCAACAGGAATTAGCCTCTATTTATAAGTGACATGTTTGGCATGTCCCCAGAAAAAAAAACACTGTAAAAGCAGAGATTATGCATTTCTTATTTCTAAAGATGATACTATGAAATATTATTTTTAATACAAACATTCAAATATTTCAGAAAAGAGTTTTTATATTTGCTTCCAGGATTCCATGCAAACAAACACTGACCCTTGTGCCACTGACCCCACACACACATTCTTATACACACTAGCTAATACCTTGGTGCTTACTCAGAGCTCCCTCTGTCTGTATGATAGCATTTGCATTGACTATAAAAGGAGATGGCATTCAGAATCATGGAGCAGAAACATCCACTGATTGTCAGAATGGGAAGATTCCCAGTGCAGAACAAGAGACAATTCTAACTATTGCAGTTACATGCTTAAATAAAGAATGAATACATTTTAAAGACTAATATATAGTGTAGATATGAGGTGTAGGCCCTGATATTTTTGAGTATAGTTTTATATAATATGTTTACATTGTCTCTTTTTTCTGTGATGCTTCTCCTAGGAATTTTTATAGGAATTTAGTTTTATAAGCAAATATGGCTTTGTTTATATTGGATTACTTGTGTATTACTAATGGACACACTTAAAGAACTTAAACAATTTAAAGCAGTGGTTATTAAACTTTTCAGATCAAGTACCACCTATTATTAAACCAAAACATCTAAGAACCAACTATGTTTTTATCACAGAATAACATATGGAAAACTTCAATTAGGTGTATATTAAAGGTACAAGAGGGCGTGTAATAGTGTGAATAAAATCACAAGAAGAGGTATTGTTGGGCATGAAGCATAGAGGAGTAGAGCTACATCTCTTTTCCATGATTTATTCACAATAATACATGACCTGAATAACATGGTGGCTTAGTGGTGAACACGTTTGCCACTCAGCGCTGGGGATCCAGATTTGAATCTTAATCTAGGTGAAGTTTCCATGTTCTCCCCGTGTCCATGTGGGTTTCATCTGGGTTCTCCGGTTTCCTCCCACAGTTGAAAAGCATGGAGTGAAGGTAAATTGAATGCTCTTAATTGCACCATAGTGTGTGTGCGTGTGGGTGTGTGTGTTATAGAGAGAGAGAGAGAGAGAGAGAGAGAGAGAGAAAGTGTGCCCAGTGATCAGTGATAGTTAGGTTTTTAAAATGAACACTAATCATGTTTATAATTTGTCTAGCAAGTAAATACCACTACCTAGTGGCCAAATTACAGAATGCAGTTAATAAAACATATTGGGGAAATATAATGTCTTGTATATCCATACCATTATCTGACATAACACATGTGCTATTTTGCGTAGGATAACCACTCTGAAAATGTAAGCATTACAAAATCACATGGCACAGTAGCTTAATGGTTGGCTTGTATGCTTTTTGGATCCAGTTTTGATTCCCAATCTGGGTGAACTTTCCATGCACTTCCCGTGTCTGCATGGGTTTCCTCTGGGTTGTCCAGCTTTCTCCACAGTCCAGAAACATGCACTTAAGGTAAATTTGCTGTTCTAAAGTGAATCTATCTAATTGCCCCATATTGTGTGTGTGTCTGTCTGTGTGATTGGGTGTGTGTCCAGCAATGAATTGGCACTCTGTGCTGTGTGTATCTGCACCCGAAACATTCTCCCTTGCATTGGCATGGGGAACCCCACACCTGCGACCCTAGTTTTTAGTATAGAATTAAGGCAGAAGATAACGGATGAGATATCTTAAGTGTCATGGGTAAAAATGAAGACCAATAGCACCTGGCATCCCTGTAAAACTACAGCAGTGTCCACTACCAGTACAAGAAATCACAAGTGTAAAAGAGTGTTGGGGTCGTGCTCTTTCTGCTTGATATTTAAGTATTAACAATTAAATAACTTACAAAATCTCAGACCTGCACACACATTCCTATAAATGAGCGTGTAAATAGGAAATATACCACAATTACAGGAACTGCCAATCAGGAATTCGATGACAAACAAAAAATAAAAGCCGCACACTTTACCTTGCATTACTTATAGATTCCACTTAAAATAATTTAAAGCAGACTTTGCTCCGCAACATTATTTTGTAATAAAACTGTATTTTCCCTTCCCTTTCACTTCAGTTCTATCAATCTATACTACATTACTGCTAGCTAATTTCTGAGTTGCAAAACGAAATAGGTCTATACTTCTTCCTTTTCATTATCCTTATTTATTACGCCAGACACTGATAGCACAAAAATATTACGAACGTTAAGCATGTAGAGACCATGCAGAAGTTGAAATCAACCCATAAACCGGTGTTAAATTTACATTTAATATTACAGCATCTGGCAGATCCTATTACAGAATAAATTACAGAATGTATAACCATATTTAAATCAAACAACTGTAGATAAAGGTTCAAAGGCCTAATAGAGACAAATGTACAGTTCTGGGATTTTATCTATTAGCAGTCAGATCTGTGGAACAATACATCCCTTAGCTGCCATTCGCCTAATAGGGTAGTGTAGATTAGAGGCTAAATATATTTAACTTTGGGAAATGACATGTAATGTTTCCATGACTACCACAGTAATTACATGCTGTACAGTACAATAAGGTGATCATTATTGTTCTTACAAAAGCATAAATCCAATTTTTTTTTTTATCTAGACTTCATTTAGATTGTCACATATGTCTTGGTTTTTCTTACATCCACAGTAATAAAATGTATTCAGTCATTAGAAATACCTCTAAATGTTACGCTGGCAAGTGGATCATTTTGCCGTTCTCCTTTTTCTAGGTTCTTCAAATTGGTTGCTCTTTGAAGCACACACCGCAACATTTTACCACAGTAACTGACCGACTCACTTCTCCAAAACACAGGTAGATCCTTTACTTGTTACGACAAACTACATGTACAATATTTTCTTCTCGCACCAAACATCCACAAAGTAAATCCTCCAAGAGCAGAATTGGACACAAAAATGAGAATGCTTTTCATTCCAGCACCTCCCATGCCAAGACAAGGCTAACTCACAGTGGACTAAATGCCCCTACTCCAGTAACCCAGCCCATGTATCCAGAGGAAGTCTTTACATTTCCTGCTTTCTGTTCTGTCCTAACTCTTTAACCCAAATTCTTTTGTTTTCCTAGTTTGTATGAGTTACTTTCAATACACATACAGATTAATAATACTAAGACTACAAACAATATAAATTAATATTAATTCAATGAAATACATTAAACATCAATTTATATTCATAAGCAGGTATTTTCATTTGATTTATTAATAATACATTTTTAATAGTATTACACATTTTAAAATGTACCAGCTCATATGGCACAGCCCTTTCATCACATTTACATTCATCACATTTACAACCTCACTGTCTGACCCCAATCAAACTTTAATGAATCTGTTTTTTTTTAATTATTATTAAACAGGTCTCAAACTTGTACCTGACATTTCATTAACTGAAAATACCTTACTTTAATTTCACTTTCAAATTAATATTTTTTTTATTTCAGAAGTAAATTTATTTAATACTTTAGTGTCAGGATGGCATGGTGGCTTTCTGATTAGCAAGTTCACCTCTCAGCACTGGGGATTCCAGGTTCAAATCCCAATCTGGGTGGAGCTTCCATGTTCTCCCTGTGTCTACATGGGATTCCTCCGGGTTCTCCAGTTTCCTCCCACGGTTCAAAAACATGGATTCAATGTAAATTGAAAGCTCTAAATTGCCCCAGGCGGCACGGTGGCTTAGTGGTTAGCACGTTTGCCTCTCAGCGCTAGGGATTCCCGGTTCGAATCCCCACCTGGGTGGAGTTTCCATGTTCTTCCCGTGTCTGCGTGGGTTTCCTCCGGGTTCTCCGGTTTCCTCCCACAGTCCAAAAACATGGATCAAGTCAATTGAATTCTCAAAATTGCCCCATATAGAGTGTGTCTGTGTGAGTGAGTGTGTGCCCAGCGATGGATTGGTGCCCTGTCCTGGGTCTATCTGCCCAGCGCCTGAGACGTTCTCCCCTGGATGGGCATGGGGAACCCCACCACGACCCATATAGTTGGTTGGTTCAGCACCCGAAACGTTCTCGCTTGGATGAGCATGGGGAACCTAGTAGATGATTAAGCGGAAGATAATGAATGAATGAACTAGGGTCAAATTTGCCACTAAATCATTTCCATTTAAGAAAAATGAACAAATATAATATTTTTGATTCATGTTTGATATTATTCTGTATTTACTTTTTGGGCTTGTATGTTAACATATGATTACATTTTAGGTCAAATATACTGACAGGATTTACGAACTTTCTAGCACCAGTGAAATATTGTCTTTCAGCTTTTGCCATTAAATCTTTCTGTCGAAAGTACATCCCTGCAACAATTTAAAGCACTTTAATACTTTTATTTACTACAGTAAAGCTCTTTTGTAAATGTAACCTTTAAGGTTTGATAATTCTACAGTGTAGCTGGTTTCTCCATAACTACTGACTCATGTTCTCATTTGTAAGTTGCTTTGGATTAAAGTGTCTGCTGAATAATTAAATGTAATTGTAATTTAACTTGTAAGGGCACAGGCCATAATAATCCAGTCTACAAGTATCATTCTATGTGCACTACCCACTGAGCTATTTTGCTGCCCTTTAGCATTTGTATGCTTTATTAAATTAAAGTTGATGTTGTTGTTCTCGTAAAATGGTAGGCATTTTTTCCAAATATAAAATGCTCAGTATGTGAGGGATGTAGTAGCTCAGTGGTTAGGCTGTTGGGCTATCAATCCAAATGTTTGAGTATAAATCACATGTTCACTAAAGTTATCAATGTGGGCCCTTGAGCAAGGCCCTTAACCCTCATTGCATCATGGGTGCTGTCCCTGTGTTCTGACTCCAACCTTTAAGTTGGGATACTTGTAAGTTGTTTTGAATAAAAGCATCTGCTAAATAAAATAAAATAAATAAATATATAAATGTGGGCAGCATGGTGGCTTATTGGTTAGCACATTCGCCTCTCAGCGCTAGGGATTCCCGGTTCGAATCCTAATCTGGGTGAAGTTTCCATGTTCTCCCCATGTCCGCGTGGGTTTCCTCCGGGGTTCTTCGGTGTCCTCCACAGTCCAAAAACATGGATTACGGTCAATTGAATTCTCTATATTGCCCCATATAGAGTGTGTTTGTGTGTGTGTGTGTGTGTGTGTGTGTGTGTGTGTGCGTGTGGGCCCAGCGATAGATTGGCGCCCTCTCCTGGGTATATCTGCCCAGCGCCAGAAATATTCTCACCTGGATGGGCAATGGGAACCCCCCCCCCCCCCCCCCGACCCTAGTAGAGGATAAAGCGGAAGATAATGGATGGAAATAAATAAATGTATGAGAAACAGTGCAGAAATAGTTTAGGAATAAAAATAATGTGGAGAGGACATGAGCAAGTGGTATCATATATTCATTTTATTTTCTAGTGAAAAACAAAGCACGTTTTCATTAGCAATGAATAGTGTTGGTACAGCTTCAGGGAAGGCATTTCAGATATTTTTACCTTTAACAAACAGCCATTATCTCGGCTAAAACTTAAAAACCATTTATATCACATTAAATCTTATATAAGTCTCATTTGAATTATTATTATTTAGTAGGTATTAGTTTAACAAAACATAAATGCATGAAAAGTTGTTTTAGAAATCCCCTATTAAGGACAAATTAATCAGGTTACCAGGTTATTAACTGAACAATTAAATTAGACATGATTCAGGAGTTAACTCATGAAACTGTCCTTTAATAAGTAAAAGTCAGTCTAAAAAGATTCACAAATATTAAATAGAAACTGGTGTAAGCAGAGATAACCTTGTTTCAGCATATTTACATAAGGGTAAAGAGCAACTGTGATAACATCTGTAGAGTAGAGAAATGCCCTAGTCAGAGACTAAGCACTGATGACATAGCATTGCTATAAACACAGTGTTATGCTGAACTACACACACATGCACCGAAGTGTAACAGGACTCCTCTACATGCCCCACCACATGGACCCAGAAACAGAAAGCTTAATCTGTTTTCCAAAAATAACTTTGGCTTCTGACAAATTAAGCCAGAGACAGTGAAGTCAGACAGAGCAAAGGATGAAATAAATAATAAAATATATTTCTTAATTAGCATTGGTTGATAGCTAGGCAAAGCATCTTCCAAATCATTGCTGTTATCCCAAATGAATCCTCATTCATACCTTCATATGAGACACAGCAGTAGGCATCAGTGATGTCCTCATCGTGCGTCAGCACTTTCTGGGCACCAAGAATAAATACACGAAGCATGAGGAGGCAGCAGCACCAGCCCTGTCCACCTCCACTACAGTGAAATAGAAAAAGCCCAGCCCAGAAACAAACACACAGTGTGTCAGGAAGGCCTCTTCAGACTCAGAGACAGACTGAGAAGGGAGGATGAAGGAGGAAATATGAGAGACTGAAGGAGAGAGAGAGAGAGCAATATATGGAGAGAAAGAGAGAGACAGAGTGCAATAGAGTGAGAGTGAGAGAGAGAGAGAGAGAGAGAGAGAGAGAGAGAGGAATAGAGAGGAGGGAGAGGGAGAGAGAGTGTTAGTGGCAGCAAACTGGACCAAGAGCTCACTAGAACTGTTGTTACTACTGCTGTCGCCTATGTATACACACACACATACACACACAGTCTGACCAATGCATGATGCATTCACACACTGACCCTTCAATCACAGGCAGATGCTTTTCTTAAAGATATAGAACACAGTTTCTTAGCAATAGAAAAAAAGCATTAATTCAAATGTCAAAAGTCTCTCAATGTAATTAATTGCATAAATTAGATTGTAATCAAACTGGAGTTCGATATTTTTGCTCAGGTTTATGATAAACAAATAAAAGTAAAAGATTTGTCACTTTAATCATATTGTTCTGAATCATGCATTTTGTTTAGTAACTAAAAGTGCTATTCAAAAAATTATTTTGGAAAGAAATGTTGAGAATTAGCGGCAACACTGTGGTTTAGTGGTTAGCACGTACACCTCTCAGCGCTGGCGATTCCAGATTCAAATCCCAATCTGGGTGAAGTTTCCATATTCTCCCCTTGTCCACGTGCGTTTCCTCCGGGTTCTCCGGTTTCCTCACACAGTCCAAAAACATGGATTCAAGGTGAATTGAATGCTCTAAATTGGCCAATATAGAGTGTGTTTGTGTGCTCCACCCCCCCCCCACCCCCCCACAACCCTAGTAGAAAATGAAAATGAATGAATGTTGAGAATCAGTGGCCACATGATGGCTTAGTGGTTAGCAATTTCACTTCCCTGCGCTGGGGATTCAGGTTTGAATCTCAGTCTGGGTATAGTTTCTAGGTTCTCCCCATGTCCTCCAGTTTAATCCCACAAAAACCATGGATTTAAGGTGAGTTGAGTGCTCTAAATTGCCCAATATAGA
Organism: Corydoras sp. C115; assembly: GCA_019802505.1. Taxonomy (NCBI): domain Eukaryota; kingdom Metazoa; phylum Chordata; class Actinopteri; order Siluriformes; family Callichthyidae; genus Corydoras; species Corydoras sp. C115. The sequence continues at coordinate 878,420 of JAFMOC010000083.1, read as the reverse complement.
GTGTGTGTGTCTGTGTGAGTGAATGTGCCCAGTGATAGATTGGCAGCCTGTCCTGGGTGTATCTGCCCAGTACCTAAAATGTTCTCCCCTGGATGGGCATGGGAAACCATCAATAGTAGAGTATTAAGCGGAAGATAATGAATGAATATGAATGAATGAATGTTGAGAATTAAACACGCTGAGGTCTGAATATTGAAGGGTAAATTTAGAATACAGGTTTTTTCCCAAAAATAACATACAGTGACACTGCAAGTTACCGCAGCAATCAATATGCGAACAGAGGGGTGGTGGGGATCAAAAGTTCAACAAACCATTACAATCAAAGGAAGCCCATGCAGGCAAAGCAAGAACATGCAAACTCCACACAAGGACCCAGGTTACCTTCTGTGGAAATCATTCCCAGATCTTTGTAAGACAATGCTATCCCGTAAGCCATCTTAGTCAACGCAATCAAAAGACAAGAAAAGACTACATCAACACAGACAGGACTTTAACATTTATCAGCCTTTAAGACATCAAGACAAGACAAATCCTGGACTTTAGCCCTTTGGCTCTAAACATTCTAAAAAATGACCTGACCATACACACAGGAATAATATAACAAACTTTGGGCTTCATGAAATTGCCTTGTTTTTTATTTATGGCAAATGATGCATATGAGGCTACAGATCGTACACATCGTGAGATTCCCAAATATTATTAATATCATCCATTCTGTCCTTCCTGTGTCTTTTTGTTCTGGACTTTAGCTTTCTCATAGATTTAAACTATCTTCTTAAATTTTTTCTTCTTTTATTTTGATAACTACTGTGGGCGGCAGACTGGCTTAGTGGTTAGCACTTCCGTCTCTCAGCGCTGGGGATTGCAGGTTTGAATCCCAATCTGGGTTGAGTTTCCATGTTCTTCCTGTGTCTGCGTGGGTCCCACAGTCCAAATTGAACGCTCTAAATTGCTCCCTTCAGAGTGTATGTGTGTAAATGAGTGAGTGCCCAGTGATAGATTGGCGCCCAGCGCCCAAAATGTTCTCCACTGGATATGCATGTAGACCCCTGTGACCCTAGTAGAGGATTAAGCAGAACATAATGAATGAATGAAAGGATAACTACTGAAAAGTGACATTGAATTTGTGAAATTTAATAAATTAAACTTATTATTATTATTATTATTTCTGACTATGCATATGTATAATTCTCTAAAAGTATCTGTTTGTGTATTTAGTGAATTTCGGAAGTGAATGCCCAAACAGACCCAACATATAACAAACAGAATGTACCTAGAAACCTCTTGTTATGAGAAATAAAAATACTAGTTTAGATTAACTGATTACCTCATATAGTGATATCTATGAGAAGAATAGATTAACACAGATAAATATTTAACCTTAATCAGTTTTAAAGAATAAAAGGCACCAAACTGTGGACCGTATTTGATTATGCATATGAGGCAAGCAAATGACAAATTGTGTTTAATCCAGCAATGACATTCTGCTGTGTAATAACCAAGAAATGTTTCAACAAGGGCAGTGAGGAAGAGGGAAAGAATTATAAAAATTCAGTCACAGGTTTAAAAACACAGCTAATGTGCTTTACCTACAATGCTTTTGCTTTGCTGGTAGTTTCTACCTAGTAAATCCTTAATTAAAAATTCTGAAACAGCAAACATCATTATTATTCATTTACTCACTCATAATCATTCATTCATTTATTTATACATTATCTTCCACTTAATCCTCTACTAGGGCTGCAGGGGGGTTCCCCATGCCCATCTAGGGGAGAAGATTTCAGGTGCTGGGTAGATATACCCAGGACAGGGTGCCAATCCATCACTGGGCACACTCACTCACACAAACACACTCTATATGGGGCAATTTCGAGCATTCAATTTACCTTGAATCCATGTTTTCAGACTGTGAGAGGAAACCGGAGAAACCAGACATAAAGAGATCATGGAAACTCCACCCAGCTTGGGATTCGAGGCACACATGCTAACCACTAAGCCACTGTCCCGCCCTATTATTATTATTAGTAGTAGTAGTAGTAGTAGTAGTAGTGTTAGTAAGTTTTACTTTAATTAAAGTTACATCATGTGTTCTTGAGTGTTAATGGGGCAATAGTTTAATAAAATTCAAGACGTACTAAAGTGCTAGGAATTAATCCTGACCTCGTCTTCTATAAACACTGTACGCCATATCTGTTGGACCGAGGACTAGTTCAGGGATGTTTCATTGATGCTACACTACAGAAAAACACTATTAATAGGGATTATTCAGGGTTATAGCAGCACTCTGCTAGCTCTATATTCTCCCATAGAACCTTGACACATATCACCATCTGTTCAATGGAAAACATGGGATGAAATCATTTTAATTATTCTAGCCTTTTACCAGAGCCAATGTTAAATTATTAATTAAGATCATGTAATCATACACCACTCATGTCTTCTATATCATGAGTATTGTTTTTTTTTTTTTGAGACAGTAAGAAAGGCATTGAAAAAGTATCTTTACAGAGAAACATGGGTGTGGACTGGGTATAGTGTTAAGAATATTTACTTACAGCAACAGAAAAAAAAAATATATATATATATAGTCTTAAGAAGTTATTAGTCATCTTAAAGAAATACACATAAAAGTGTGTGTGCTGAGAAACACGACATCAGATGATTTTAAACTAACTTTATAAGAGGAATGGAACAATATTAACTCATATCATTTCATTATCTTCCACTTTGTTCTCTACAAGGGTCATGTGTGTGTTTCTCATGTCATCACCAGTCATACAGACACAAACACCATATTGGAGCAATATATTCATTCGTTCATCATCTTCCGCTTTATCCTCTATTAGGGTTGCGGTGGGGTTCCCCATGCCCATCCAGGGTAGAATGTCTCAGGCGCCGGACAGACAATCCCAGGACAGAGCGCCAACCTATCGCTGGGCACACACTCACTCACACACACATACTCTACATGGGGCAATTTGGAGCACTCAATTGACTTGATCCATGTTTTTGGACTGTGGGAGGAAACTGGAGAACCCGGAGGAAACCCACACGGACACGGGGAGAACATGGAAACTCCACCCAGATGGGGATCCAAACCGGGAATCCCTGGTGCTGAGAGGCGAACGTGCTAACCACTAAGCCACCATGCCTGGAGCAATATAGATAGGGAAATTTGGAGCAGCCAATTTACAATGAGGACGCCAGGGTTGCTTATTGGTTAGCATGTTCGCCTCTTGGCGTTGGGGATTCAGGTTTAAATCCTGATCTGGATGAAGATTCCATGTTCTCCCCTTGTTCGTGTGGGTTTCCTCCGGGTTCTTCAGTTTCCTCCCATAGTCCAAAAACATGCTCTAAATTGCCCATATATTGTATGTGGGTGTCTCTGTGTCAGTGGGTGTTCCCAGCAATAGATTAACACCCTGTCGTGGGTGTATCCACCCAGCGCCTGAAACGTTCTTTCCTGAATGAGCATGAGGACCCCTCCCCCACAACCCTAGTAGAGGATTAAGTGGAAGAGAATGAACGGATAAATAAATGTTTTTACCATTAATCCATGTTTTTGGACTGTGGGAGGAAAATGAAGAACCTGGAGAAAGCATACAAGGAGAACATGAATACTCCACCCAGATCAAGATTCAAACCTGGAGCCACAGTGCTGAGAGAAGTATGTGCTGACCAAATAATGCCATCATAAAAAAAATCTATTTCGTTCACTTACTTTGCTTAATAAAAAAAGTATTATTGGTGGTACATTGTGAACGCATTACAGCACTCTTTCACACCTGCCTAAAACTTTTGCACAGTACTGCGTTTAAGATTTAAGCCCTTCTGCAAACCAACAGTCCATGTTCCCATGACTCTAGCTGGTGGTACATCTACCACAGCTTTAATTGACTCCTGGGAAGAAAGTAACTATTTAGATATTGATGTGGCCAGTCAGAGGTGAGTACTGACCATTGGTCTCCAGCAGTCTATTTGCATTAGTTCTGATGATGGTTGTCTTCTGTCACTAATCCGTCAAAATTTTTCTGTTAAGAGTTTTCACTCTGAATCTTTTACTTTCTTATTTCTTATCATTCGTCTTCCATTATTCTATGTTTGTCTTAATGGATTGAAATTGAGATTTTGCCTTGACCATATAACAGAGTATGAGGAGAGAAAGGAGGAGAGAGGGGGGAAAAGGGGGAAAAAAAAAGATTAAAAATGGAGCAACAAATCAACCGAAAGTTACTGCTGGCGCCTGGCTTCACTGTAACTGTACCTTTTGAGAGTCACAATGCATAGTGTTCATTATCCACGATATTTACTAAAATCGTATATTCCTATTAAATAGACATATATTTTGCTGCCAAATTTACTAGGGTCAGTTTGCACTCCTTCTCTGTGCTTAGGAGTAAGTGTGAATTTGTGAGAATATAATTTGGAATTCTTATAATTTGCCTATCCAAATCTTTTATGGCTTCAGGGTTTTTCTTTTGTTCCCAACAGGGTTTTCAGTTTGAGACTGCATTGACTACCACACTGTGAATAAGGTCATATGCAAATGAGCATATTCACACCCAATCATTCTTTTTGCTTTGGAGAAACAAAGGTCTTTAGCAAACTTGACCTGCAAAATGCTAACAATGCACCTGATGCTAATTATGTTGCAATCCGTGAGTGTATTGAAGATTATGGCACATTTTAACCATGGTTGTATCAGTACTATTAACTCACAGCATCCATGCATCCAGGTTTTTCCCGGCCACTTTCCTAGATAATGACTGCAAGCCATCAGCCCACATAGAAAAAAGTTAATGCATCCATTGAAGACTTCACTGTGAGGAAGGGTGAAAAAAAACACACCAGTTCCAACACAAAAAATATATATACCCGGTGACCCGGTGTGCTTCTGCAGATGTTGTTGGAACATTCTGTTACATCCTGGCAAAGCCACGGTTTGGAAGAGTCTAGAGACGATGATGGTAAAAAAGTAGTCTTTAATGCAGAAGGCACCGGGTGAATTCAGAAAACCCACACGACACGCCATGAAAATAACTAAATCAAACTGTTCCAACAAGCAATACATGGAAGGAAGGGCTTTTAAATGTACTGAGGAAAGTCACATGACAGGAACTCAGCTGAAAAGAATAAACAGATTATAAGAAATACTGACACCGTTCAACAGAGGGCGCTTGTGTTACAGAAAGAGATCTTCAGTAATAAATTGCAAATCTGTTATCTGAAGAAAACCTGTCATTTTCCCCAGTCATTAAAGATTTGGGCTGCATATCAAATAAAGACAGGGGATATGTAGCAATCACTACATCTTCAATTAATGCATGAAAATTTTGAACAAAGTTTTTATTTCATAAGTTGAAAGGATGTTTGTTGATGATGTCTTCATTTTTTGGGATAATAATGTATCTTGTCATGGTGCAAACCACATAAAAACTTTCTTTCAATAATAACATAAAATTTCAATGGCACAGCCTGCAAATAATCCAGATCTCATAATTGATCTGGCGACAGCATTTACAGACAGCTGGAACTGGATTCATGAAGAATAGTGTTTGTCATTAGCCAAGTCCATACTTTTAAACAAGCTGTTATAAAAACCAGAGGTGCAATACACTAAGATCCAACCTATATTTATGTGGTAGGTTAATTTATGTGGTAGGTCTATTGTGCATTAATGTGAGCAATAACGATAGAGGGTAAAGCTCGGAGGCAAGAAGGAGGACGAACTGGATGCATGGCATGCCACTGACATTCAGGAGTAAGTATCTGAGCGATGCGGTCTGGCTGCTCTAGGCAGAGAAGAGTTTTTGTGTGCATCCTTTATATTTGAGTAGACAAGGTCAACAACATTTACTCCTCCACTAGAGGTCAGCGTATTGACTTAATTTTGGCAAAGCCTGCTTGATTTTAACCTGGTTAAAGCCTCCAGTAAAGATTAAACCCTTATCTGGGTGTTTGGTTTGTTCCTGGGTTATGGCTATGAATAGCTCCCTAAAAGTCTGTTTAATGCTGTCTTGTGCCCATAATAGGTATTTTTTAACATTTTAAATATGTATGCATATTCTGCCATCAATCTGAGTTCATTTACCAGTTATGGTAAATGTATTTTTGTATTTGTAGAGAGCTCTGTTTTTTTAACAAGAGTCCATAGGTTTATAGTCTATATACCATTTTAATTAAAAATTACAGTGCAGGATTTGGACAGCAGAGGGAGACGTTAGTGCTGTATTGCAAGGTAAATCCTGATCACAATGTTTTTGTGGAACAATGTTTTTGTATGTGATATACTGTATATTTTTAGTCCTTATACAACAATAACGGATCAGCAGCATAGAATAATGTCAACCATAAACACAAAGACACACGAACATAAAGACACAACACATCTTATATCCAACACATCTTATTATAATCATATTGCAGACCTAATATTCAAAATTTAAGTGTGTTTGTTGTGATTATCATAACACTTTCTAAAAACTGATAATGTTTAAATCTAGTAAAGAGCTTTTTTCCAGATTAAGCATGTGTGAATTAAAGTGTGTGATTATGAATGATTATTAAATTATGTGTGATAAACATTAAGATTGCACTTTGCAGTACCGGTAGTTTAATCCCTCTTAATTACAATCTTACTATTTTACTTGCTTTAAAAATATTTGATGTGATTCCAGGTTCGAATCCTAATCCGTGTGGAATTTCCATGTTCTCCCTGTGTCCGCGTAGGTTTCCTCCGGTTCTCTGGTTTCCTCTCACAGTCCAAAAACATGGATTCAAGGTAAATTCAACGCTTCAAATTGCCCCATGTAGAGTTTGTTTGTGTGTGTCTGTGTGAGTGAGTGTGCATAGATTGGCACCCTGTCCTGGGTGCCTGAAACATTCTCCCCTGCTAGGTATGGGGAACCCCCCGCATCCCTACAAGGATTACAAGACTTTATTGTAAATTCCACCACAAATCAAAGACATACAGAGAATCAAAATACTGTTTCCTCCTCTCCACAGACAGAGAGAGAGAGAGGAAACCACTGCGATAGTTTGCGCTGCATCCCTAGTAGAGGATTAAGCGGAAGATAATAAATGAATGAATGAAAGTATATCAATTATTTATTTTTATTGTCATTTTACAGTTACAGTAAGATTTTGCTTTTCCCTTAGCTCCACAGTAACAAAATATAATACAAAAAATACATTAAAGTAAAGGTATACAAGTAAGTTTACCTCAAGTTTAAGGATGCTTGTGATTTATGTGCAAAGTGTGCATTCACACATAAACACATGGTTAAAATAAATAAAAAAGTGTGTATTGAAGGTATATGAAGAATTCTTATATATTAAATGTCCAACAGAAGAAGCATGTTATATAGTAGATGGTGGGAAAGAGGGATGGTAGAGGAACCTAATGAGAATTGTTTAATGTGCGGGCATCACAATGGCACAGTGGGTTGTGCCAAGTTGGATTCCACTGCAGCTGCCTTTCTTTTCTGTTGCACTGAATGGAGTCAAGTCAACCAGTGGCTGGAGCCAAATACATCATACATGCAGCAATAGGCTAGGGGTAATGAGAAAAAGAACATTAATTATGTGAATTAATTTACATTTTAGTAAAAAAAAAAAGTTGCGTTAATAGAAATGATTTTTAAAAAGGTTCATTTATTAGGTGATCTACTTAGTGCAGCACAATCACTCCTAACCCATATAAACTTTTGTAAAGGTCTTCAGCAGTCACATAGGTGTATGTTTGGTTTGCCTTTTACACCAGTAGAGCAGCAGTTCTGGCAGAAAGTGGTGTTTACAAAATAATGATGGACAAGGTCCTTTCTTAGTGGAGTTTCAGTGAAAATCCAGGTTTGCAAAATGTAAGATTAAGATAAAGATAAAAATAAGTATACGGGGTATGATAAATTAATGAATAAATGAATATAGAAGAGCTGCAATCAAATGTGAATTCATGGAAATGTGAAGAGACAATGCCAGGGGACTTGGCTGTTACAGTAGGAAATAATTATATAAGCAGATATGTCCATACTACCCAACACACTGTCCTACAATATGTTGAACTTACCCTGTTGATCATTCTCCCTCCCTCTCTTGTGCTCTCTCCCTGTCATTGTCAAAATGTATTATTCCAAATAGCTTTATCAGCAAGCATGTAAGAACAATATTGCCAAAGAATTACAACAATAACATCAATAATTATAAGAATAAAACAGAAGAATTAACATAAACATTTGAGGAACATATAAAAAATATATTCCTTATCTATATGTGACATGCTTGTACATTGCAGTGTAGTATGAAGATGGCAAGTATATTTCTAATTCTTTCGAATTGTCTTTTTTGATCAGCGGTTTAAACCTGTCATTAAAAATCTTTCGCTATCTCTCTCACTCCCTCTTCCTTGCTTTATTTTTTGCGCTCTCACGTCTGCCCCTTTTTTATAGCTGAATGAATGGTGAATGGTGGCTCCCCGTAGCACAATGGTAGTGACTTGCTTAGGAATGCCAGAAATGTCAAGTCAGCAGGAGACTGGCGGCCATGGGCGATGTTTTACACCCTTCTTCCATTACACCAGTGTTCTCTTTCAGCGCAAATCTTTTTCACATCATTCTATATCTTTGACAAAAACATGAATACTCAAAAAACTTCTGGACAAATGCTGAGAACTATTGGAAAGGTAAATTATCGTTATTTGTATTTATTTGCTTTTGGGTTTTCCATGCTCATCCAGAGAAAAATATTTTGGGCGCTGGGCAGAAACACCCAGAACAGGGCTCCAATCCATTGCTGGACACACACTGACTCACACAGACACACTATATAGGGGCAATTGAGAGCAGATAATTCACCTTAAACACATGTTTCTGGACTGTGGGCAGAAACCGGAGAACCTGAAGAAATCACATTTCAGCGTCATTTGTCTTCAACTTCCGTTCTAACCGGCCAGGTAGCATAAAATAAGTGTGGATCAATATGTTGCTTCAATCAGATTTTGAGTTGCCAACTCTAAGGCACTCTAGCAGGCATATGTTACATCAGCATATCCATGCCATTTGATTGGATAGTCAGACAGTTTACCCCCTCTTTTGGGTAGACATTTTCAGAGAATTAAAACTTATGACAGAGATATGACTTAACATTAAGCTATAGCTTTAAAAAAAAAAAAAAAAAAGTAAGCCTTAAAAAAGTACTTGATGGAACTAATTGAACTCATTAAGGGAAAAAAGGATGATTGATGATTTTTGGTGCTATTTTCCTAAATAATATTGCAATTTAACGTTATTGTTAGTGATTATTTACTGTATATGTGGCTACACTAGTTATATATCTGCAATGCAACAGCTCTTTATACTGCATTTCTGCATAATAAGATGTTTTTAGAGCCAGAAAATAGTTATTGACAGGTGGATTGATTCAGATGGAGCACTACCGAAGGCTTAGGTGTAAAATGCACCGCCCACCACTGGTTTGGTGTAATCATGTTTTTTAATCACTCTGAATAATTCATTCATTCATCCATTATCTTCCACTTAATCTTCTAATAGGGTTGAATGGGGGTTCCACATGCCCATCCAGGGGAGAAGGTTTTGGGCGCTGTGCAGATACAACCCAGGACAGTGCGCCAACCAATCTATTGCTGGGCACCCACTCACACAGACACACACACAATTTTTTTTTTTCTTGAATGCACGTTTTTGGACTGTGGGAGGGGGGGGGGAACTGGAGAACACAGAGAAAACCCACACAAACACAGGGAGAACATTGAAACTCCAAGATTGGGATTCGAAACTGGAATCCCCAGCGCTGAGAGGCAAACATGCAAACCAATAAGACACCCACTCTGGATAACAGTATCTTCTAATTGTTCTAAACATTATATTGTGTATATTATTGTTACAGAAATCTGTTTAAATCTGTTTAAATATTTACTTGTAATATGCTTTTGGATAAATGGTATGAACGAAAAACTGTAAAGACAAACGAAGCATTAAATAAGGCTTTGGCTGCTGCCAAGTACTCCAGGTGTTAGGTATGTTGACTGATGCTATCTGTAAAAATCATCATGAAGGCTGGAGTACTGAAGAGATCGATAACACCATCTCAGCCATCAACGTGCTGCAAATCAGATCTCCCTAAATGGAATAGCACAGCTACAATCTATGTTGTTAGATATATGTGATATTGAATTTCTCTGTTAGTTTTGTGTGGACAGTGGGTCATTATTTCTATACCACTCTCCTTTGATCGCTCTTACTCTCATTCCCCCTCTCTCTTTCTCTCTCTTTTTCTCTCTCTCTCTCTCTCTCGCTCTGTCCTTTCTGGCCGACGTTCAATTTCACACTTGGGGGAGCGGAATGAGGCGAAGGTCAGGGCTGTGTCAACATCGGCTTGCATCTTCTTCCCTTTTTTGCTGATATCAGGGAGATGGAGAAATCGAGATGAAGAGACCCAGCTGGTTTCCTTACTTCCCTTCACTTATGAAGTTTTACTCTGTATTTCTGGTCATAGAAAATATGATTGTTGTATGATGTGATGTATGACTTGTGTCTTGCTCTGTGTGTTAGTCTTTTGTTATTTCGGAGGGTAAGCCTTTTGTGATGTTCTGTGAAACTCTTAGACACACCCTGCAGGGTGACTCAGAATGGTTGTGTTACACACAAACAAAGTGTGGTTGGGACATTTTCAGATGCATACCTCATCTCCGTTTTCCCTCATCTATTTGACCCTCACATTTACTGCACACTGCATTTCTCTTGTTCTCAGTGTCGGCCTGCTACATCCAAATATCAGCAACAGTGGCAGAGCAGTGTGGCAGTGCCAGTTTTTCCAGTAAGTACAATGGAATTGCTGACCTACAGTTAATCCAGGTACTTCCTGTGTTAAGCTCAACCTTAATTCGCACACAGACACCCACACAGTTAAAATTGATTATTGAAAAATAATTTTCCTACATACATAAATTGTGTTCATTGGCATATTTCTGTATTATTTCTATAACCCTAATCCATACACACAGTCTGTCATTATTTTTTTTTGTCCTTGGAATAGAAAACCCACCCATCCTTTATCTTCCGCATAATCCTATAGGATCGTGGGGGGATTCCCCATGCCCATCCAAAAGAGAACGTTTCGGGCGCTGGGCACATACACTTAGGACAGGGCGCCAATCTATCATTGGGCACACACTCACTCACAAGACATACACACAAACAAACACTATATGGGGCAAATTGGAGATTCGATTTACCATGATCCATGTTTTGGACTGTGGGAGGAAACCCACGCAGACATGGAGAGAACATAAAAAACTCCACCCAAATTGGGATTCGGAGTGGGAATCCCCAGTGCCAAAAGGCAAATGTGCTAACCACTAAGCCACCGTGCCACCATGCATAGAAAACCAATAGCTTTTTTTGTGTGTGCTTAATGCTTCTCCTGTTGCTTCACTGGAATTAGGTTTTACTAGTCACTTTAAAATGTGTTTCTAGATTTCTTTCTGCAGATGAATAACTTTTGTTTATTTTAATTTATCCAAGTTCAAGTACATTTATTTATATAGTACTTTATTCAGTAGTACATTATCTCAAAGTAGCTTTACAGTGGTATGAGCCTAAACCTCCAAAGAGCAAGCCAAAGCAACAGTGGCAAGAAACAAACTTTAAGAGAACCAACGCTCAGTGAGGGACTCATCCTCGTTGAGGAACCTGGCAGCATTAACACTGCACAACACCCATGTGCAGATTGTGCATTTTCAGAAATTAGATCAGTTCAGTGAGGCCATCCTGGCAGGACTGCAACGCCACTGGTCCAACAGAAATCCAGGCTCTGTCTTGTAATTGTTGTTGCCGTGGTACTAAGGCAGGATAATGGATGAAGAACTGGTGATAACTCAAAGAAAAACAGATAAGAAAAGCAGTTAGAGCTAATAAAGCACAATAAATAAGTTACATTATCGACACAGTGCAGCATGTGACTCCGGCATAAATGACTGGAGCAGCATAACTAAAAGAAGCAAATACTGCAGATTACTCAATCAAGATAAATGTTGAAATGAACATCTATTATTTTCTGGAAGAACAATAAGATCTGATCAAGATAATTGTTAGGATCCATATAAAACCAAAGTAAAATGTGCTAGTTTTCTGGCAAACATGCCAAAAAGCACTTGAGTGTGTTATAAAAGTACTGAAACTTGAAAATAGTTGCATATAATTACAGTTATTAAATTGTGTTATGTAGACATTGTACTTCTTTTAGAAATCTAATCCTTGTGGGGACACACATCAATATAAGAGCTGATGGAGTTAACAGGAGTAACAGGAGTCTAGAACATGCTTTATTGTACACTTGCAAACACACAAACATAATATATATCATGTAAATGTAAATATAGCGGCGGCACGGTGGCTTAGTGGTTAGCACGTTTGCCTCTCAGCGCTAGGGATTCTCGGTTCTAATCCCCATCTGGGTGGAGTTTCCATGTTCTTCCCGTGTCCACGTGGGTTTTCTCCGGGTTCTCCGGTTTCCTCCTACAGTCCAAAAACATGGATCAAGTCAATTGAAATCTCTAAATTACCCCATGTAGTGTGTGTTTGTGTGTGTGAGTGTGTGCCCAGCGATAGATTGGTACCCTGTCCTGGGTGTATCTGCCCAGCGCCCGAAACGTTCTCCCCTGGATGGGCATGGGGAACCCCACTGCGACCCTAATATAGGATAAAGCGGAAGATAATGAATGAATGAATGAATGAATGAATGAATGTAAATATAGCATTCTTTATTACTTGCTAAATTTACATTCCATAGATTGCTTATTTACTACAGTATAATTATATGGCTTCATACACTACTGATAGGGACAGCTAGGTGGCACAGTGGTGAATGCCTTTTTCTCACAGTTACAAAGTCCTAGGTTTAAAATCCAGGGTTGACAAAGGGCAATTCTGTTTTGGAGTCTGCATATCCTCTCTTGTCCTACATGGATTATCTCAGACAAGAGCTTTCGCTAAACTGTTTCCACAAAGTTCATAGAATGCAGTTGTCTACAATGCGCGAGGTGTTATATTTCATACATTTTTGGCAATGGGACTGAATGAAACACGTAAATTCACTGATTAAATGGTGACTTAATATTTTTCTCCATAGTGTATTAAGTATATTCTTAGTTGTCTCTTGTTATGATTTAAATGTCAGCACATTCCAGGTCATGCAGAGTAGATTCACCAGTTCATGGACCTGTTATAAATCAAGCTAATCATGTGACTTTTGAAGGGAAGATTAAAACAAATCAGACATGCACTAGTTTTGCAAAATGCCTCCATTCATTTTGTCCTCTTGTTGCATTTAGCATTCACTCTTTTTTTTCACACACTGCATTTATTTTACTTTGAGAGCTGCCTCCTAGCATGGGGTCTTTATATTCACTAATCTCTTCATGAGAGGGGTTTCTGATGTGTGTGTGTGTGTGTGTGTGTGTGTGTGTGTGTGTGTGTGTGTGTGTGTGTGTGTGTGTGTGTGTGTGTGTGTGTGTGTGTGTGTGTGTGAGCGAGGGGGATATTTGGGAGTCTGAAGTGGGTTCCTCATGAATGCAGTGTAAGGCTGGTGGCATAGAGAAGTTATGGGCTTGTCCTTTTTTCAGTCCTTTGGGGTCTGGGTTTGAGGGGTCTCCTACCCCGTTGTTCACTAAACAAAACAGCAACGGGAGAAAGAGTGCTGACCTTGGGAGAAGTGTGGTGGACAAATAGATTGCACTGAGGTTACCTTGACAACTGATCATGCTGATTTTGGCTGTTTTGGCCTAAGGGAAAAGGAGAGATGGGGAGAGGGAAAGGAAAGGGAGGATGGGGTGAGTTTGTCAGGGTTTTGGTGTTTGTGTGTGTGTGTGTGTGTGTGTGTGTGTGTGTGTGTGTGTGTGTGTGTGTGTGTGTGTGTGTGTGTGTGTGTATGAGAGAGAGAGAGAGAGAGAGAGAGAGAGAGAGAGAAATTTGGGGTGGATGGGGGTGTTGGGAGGCTGCCAAGCATGGAATTCCTTCGACTTCATATTAATCATTAACACAATGTTCCCAAACAATCCTGCCAAAGTAACTACAATGAAAATCTTACTGAATTTTCCTTATTTCATATTCTCCCCGTTTGTCTGAATAGCTCCCGCTTCTTGTTTGATTTCAAAGGATTTTTGAGAGGTTTCATTTCCTAACAAGTTCCAAGACCAAGGTTAAAATAAAACAGGCAATCTGTAGCCAAAAAATTAATTATTCAGCCCCTGACACATATAAACATGCACACCCAAACCCATATATCACCTCAAATGAATTCATATGAGCTCACATGTATACACACACACACACACACACACACACACAGGCAAACGACATATCATATTTGCAATTCTGGCAAAAAGATTACAGCATATAGTAAAGCACTACATGAGCAGAATTATGTTTTATATTTAAGAGTTTAATTGTATGTTATGTTGATTATTTATTTAGAAAGATTAAAACATTTCGGGTGGCATGGTGGCTTAGTGGTTAGCACGTTCGCCTCTCAGCACTAGGGATTCCCGGTTCGAATCCCAATCTGGGTGGAGTTTCCATGTTCTCCCCCTATCCACGTGGGTTTCCTCCGGGTTCTCCGGTTTCCTCCCACAGTCCAAAAACATGGATCAAGTCTATTGAATTCTCCAAATGGCCCCATATAGAGTGTGTTTGTGTGCATGTCTCTGTGAGTGAGTGTGTGCCCAGCGATAGATTGGCGCCCTGTCGCCCTTGGATTAAGCGGAGATAATGAATGAATAAATGAATAAAATATTTCGATTAACATTACAGGGATTTTCAGTATAGCATGTCATAGCGCCTTTGAGCTGCAATAATTGAGCCTTTGAACAACGTCTATAATCCTTAATAACCTGTATAAATGTATCAACCTCTTAAAGGTACTGTAAAAAGACAGACTACCCATGGCAGCATGGTGGCATGGCAGATGCACTGTCACCTCACAACAAAAAGTAGCTGGCCAGTGCACAGGGTGCTTTTTGTGTTCTCTCATTGTTAGTGTGGTTTTCCTCTGGAAACCCTAGTTTCCTTCCACTGTCCAAAAATGTTTAATTGGGGCTATTCAGTTGCCCCTACACCAAATATGAATGTGTGTGCATGTGTTTGTTGGTCTTGTGATGGCATTGTCACCTGATATAAGTGGCAAACGAATGTTATTTAAATCCTACATGTCAAAAAAAATAAAATTTCAAAGCGGTTGAAAATGACCACATGCCATTCCTAATGGAAAACTCTACAGAGGAACCGAGATCTAAGAACACTTCTTAGAGAACATTGTCTTGCATACAAGTTTAAAAAAAACTTTTTAGGTGAATATTTAATTACTGAAGACAAATGATTTTATGATGAAATTGTATAATTGCAGTCTTTATAATATATATATATTTATAATCTTTTTTAATAAACATAATGTGAATACAAAAAACACAGTATTTATTAAAAACTGTATAAAAATGTATTGGTTTTGCATACTATATTATACATTATATAGTGATCTATTTTACCGATTATGCTTACACACAGAGGAATTTGCCCTCCACATTAATCCATCAGTGCAGTGAAACACACACATATACACACACACTGAGTGAAGTGAGCACATGTGCCCGGAGCGGTGGGCAGCCTTGTATACGGTGCCCCGGGGAGCAATTGGGGTTAGATTCCTTGACCAAGAGCACTTCAGCACATAGTACTTTGAGGAACCAGGAATCGAACCGGGAACCTTCAGCTTGCAAGGCTGGTTCCTTAACCACCAATATTTTATTGAGAATAATAGAGTCAATCAGCAGGGTAAAGGGGCTACAAGTTGATATGTGTGTGTGTGTGTGTGTGTGTGTGTGTGTGTGTGTGTGTGTGTGTGTGTGTGTGTGTGTGTGTGTGTGTGTGTGTGTGTGTGTGTGTGTGTGTGTGTTTTTAATCTAACCCTCCTGAGGTAAAAATCTGAAATATTCTTCTTGTCATGTCGTGAGACCACATCATCTCTAAAAATGATAGAATTATGTAACTGTAATGAGATCATGGAAGAAACAGGCTTAGAGGATGGACAGGGTAAGTTGTAAGTTCGACGTGCAGCAAACAAACAGGAGGGTAGTAAATACATGTTAACCTTGCTGGTATGAGTGACATCACTGTACAAACACAATGTTGAGAAATAGGCATGCTGGAATCTTGGTCTCTCTATCTCTCTGTCTCTCTCTCTGTCTCTCTTTCCCCAGACCACCCCCCCCCTACACACACACACACTCACATTTACATTGCTCTTCTGCTTCCATCATCTCTTTAAGAATCATGCTGTTGTAACATTGCTGCAACATCCATTCAAGAGCATGCTGTTTTTCCACCTTTTGGCCATTTCTTCTCTCTAACTAATGTTGTTTCATAGCTTTAGTCTTACACAGTTAACAATATAATTGCAAGTAGATGAGAGAGAAAGAGAGGGGGGAGGGAATGTGTGTGTGTGTGTGTGTGTGTGTGTGTGTGTGTGTGTGTGTGTGTGTGTGTGTGTGTGTGTGTGTGTGTGTGTGTGTGTGTGTGTGTGTGTGTTTGTGTGAGTGAGTGTGTGTGTGTGTTTAAGAATCTACACTCGTAAATGACTTCACATTTGTAACCTGAAGCATAGACGAGTAGCAGGGAGTGTCTGAATATTTGAGATTGCTATCAGTCAGATTACTGTGTAAGTGTGTGTTTGTGGATGTGAGTGTGCTTTTGTGTGTGTGCATGTGTGTGCCCATTAGTGTTTTTAAATATAGAATGTGTTCATGTAACACACTTAATAGAATATTAGGAAATGCATGTACAATTACCGTGAGTGTATTTTTTATATTTTGCCCTATTTAGAAGTGTGAGCTATTATTAAAGTCAGGACAGAAATGAATGTTTCATTTTTAAGTGTATCCCACCAAACACAGAGAAAACTGCTGAATTACAAATATTTATCATACATTTTCTTTTCACCAAATTACTAAATAGGACATTTAAGTTTGATCTTTTAAGTTTGATCTATTAAATGTCTTCTTTCTGACATAATACGTGCTTTAATGTAGTTATAGCTTTTTTTTTTTGCTTTTACACAAGACTTGCCGTAATGCAACTGACATCTCAACCCTTATAATAGTGCATTCAAATATGCATCAATGCAATTGTATAATTTATCATAGCTCAATAATTAGTGCCAAACAAAAAAAACTGTATGATTTTTTTTAATTTGGAAAAGACAAAACTTATTTCCAACTCTAAATGTTTACTTCATTTTTTTCTTTTTTTTGCATTGAGAAAAAAGCTTGCATGACAGATCAGATTTCAGTAACACATGCTGAAATTTGAACTGAGTTTGCTGTTCCTAATGTTCTGAAAAAGTAATAAATCTGTCCAGAAAGAAAGAGAGGGGGTGTGTACAGATGTGTATTGAGCATTGTGCCCTGTAACCTAAACCCTTCTAGCTTCAGGTGCAGCAAGATGTCTCTTTCTCTCACTCTTTCTGTCACACTCTTTCTTTCTCTCTGTCTGACACACACCCACACACACACACACACACACACACACACACACACACACACACACACACACACACACACACACACACACACACAGGGTTTTTAAACTTCTACTATCACTACTATACTAGGTCTATCAGTATGTGTTGCGTATTCTGCATTGATACAAAAAGCATTAATATTAATATTCCAGCATACTGATCTTTAATTCACTATATAGCATTACAAACTAATTTCAACAATTATGTACCAACAATTTTTAATCTATAACTGTAAAAATGTAATGCATTCACTTGGTATGTTATCAGTATAACTTGTTTATCATCAGCATATATATTAGCTTATTAACATATATTTTTTGCAACATTGTTACAATGTTACATTGTAACCTGGTTGAAGCTAGTTTTTTTCCTTCTGAGGCTAGAATTTAAACTTTAAATTTAAGTGCTTACCCTGCATCTTTTTCTTCATAACATATCATCAACATTTCAAAATGAAATTGTTAATTTTTTTACCACAAATATCTTTAAACTGTTATGCATTCAGGCTTCTGTTCTGAACTAGCTGTATCTTTTGGTGGTTCCTTAGTTTATTAGTGAGCATGCCTGGGCAAGTGTCCCGGCACTCATACTACAAGAGTATGTTGAACAACTGCCATTGTTACCATGATACAAAAGTCTGTTTTTAAATTAAAAGTAGGGTGCAACCCACATATGCTGAGAATATATGGCTTTTTATTTCAAACTCTGGACCTTTTTATAGGTTTTATAAATTGTAAGTTAGTCAATTGTTTAGAAAAGGCAAATAATGATTACATACAATGTACATAATTAGCTGTTAATGATATTTTAATGCAAGTAATTGTCAGTTTTTGACTAAATAGAAAAATATGTTTGTTGACTGTACTCATTATAAAGTTACTAGGCATATAAACAAAAAAAATCACTCTCAATTTAAAGACACAAATTGTTTCTCATTTCATTACTTTCTGCTTTTAGGGTCAGGGAGGGAGGGGCATGTCCAGCCATGGGAAAACATTTTCAGGCACTGGGCAGATACACGCAGGACTGGGTGCCAATCCATCACTAGGCACACTCACTCATACAGACACACACACATTATATGGGGGTAATTTCTATATGGAAAATCTAGAGCAGTCGATTCACCTTCAATTCAGGTTTTTGGACTGTGGGAAGTAAACGGAGAACCCAGAGAAAACCCAGACAGACATGGGTAGAACATGAAAACTCTCTGTTAACCAGTGAGCCACCAGGTATATACTGTTTAAACCTGCTCTCGACAGTATGGTGGCCAGTGCTACACACACACACACACACACACACACACACATATATATATATATATATATATATACATATATTTTTTCTTTTTCTTTTTTTTTCCCTCAGAACATAAAATACTGCTACAGGAAAAAAGAAGATTTTTCAGCAGAGTAAAAATGTAATATGATTCAGTGAGTATAGAATGACACATCCTTTTTTAATATTGATTTTTATAAGCTAAATAAATGAAAGTTCAGTATCCAAGTTGTTTATGAGTCATGCTAAACAACCAGTAATCCCCAGTGGTAAAGAAAAGACAGGTCTGATTAGAAAACCCATATGTTTAAAATGTATTCCTCCAGGAAATTATGTATATAATCATATGAGTAAATGTGTTTATCCTTGTTATCCCAAAGTTACCTATCTACATTGCACAGATGACTGTAAAAAGACAGCTGATGGTGTCCCAGTTGTGAAAGCACTGCAGAAAGCTAGCATTAAACAAATCTAGAGATTTATTATTCTCCTGAAAAGTACAGGGTGAGCCCAAACAGTCCTTGAATAGATACAGAAGATAACTATACTGAATTATTTTTACACATTGGCATTGGCTACAGTTGCATCAGCTCATACAATTATTTCAATGTATATGTGGACGCTGTGTTTGCAAATATATTCCAACAAGTTTTTCATTTTTAGTAATATTTAAAATGAATAAGTGTTTGGGTGGACACCCTGTATACTTCATCAGTATTCAGACAGTCATGCTTTAAAGTTTGTGGTATGCTATATTTTTGCATAATTGTGAACATTATCAGATTTACACAGTTCCGACTTCAGACTACACACATTCATAAAGTAAATAAATAAATGTCTCATAATGTCCCAGGTTTGAATCCCGATCCAGATCTAGGAGTATGTATTTCTCATGTTTTCCGGGTTCTCTGATTTCCTCCCACAGTCCAAAAACATGGATTCATAGTGATTCATTGGCTGCTCTAAATTGTCCCTATCCAAATTGCCTCAATATAATATGTGAGTTGTATGTATAAGTTGTTTTGAATAAAAGCATCTGATAAATCTCCCAATGTAATAAATTTAACCCTATTGTCCTGAAGCTTTAACCTTAAGAAGCTTAGTTTTGAGCCCTGTACCCTGATCCCAAGCTACTCTGATGCTCGAGTAGGAGGAAAATCACAGACACGTGACAGTACATTTGTTTCTATCAATAATAACAAAAAAGGCGTAAAAATAATACACAGTGCCTGGGAGCAATTGGGGTTAGGTGCCATGCCCAAGGGCATTTCAGCCATAGTATTTAGAAATGGCCAATTTAGAGCAGCCAATTCACAATAAGTCCAAGTTTTAGTACTGTGGGAGGAAATCGGAGAACCCAAAGAACACAGGAAAAACATGAAAACTCCTAGATCGACTTACAAAGCGAGTACAGGATCCCCAGCACTGAGAGGTGGACGTGTTAACCACTAATCAATCTGAAGATTGGGGGTTCAAATCCCAGATCTAATGAAGTTAGCAATGTGGGTTTTTGAGCAAGACCCTTAACCCTCATTGCTCAAGGGATGCTGTATCAACCTTGTGCTCGCTTTGTAAGTCGCTTTGGATAAAGGCATCTGCTAAATGACCAAATGTAATGTAATAAATTTAACCATTCTGTCCTGCTTTAGAAGCTTAGTATTAAGACCTGTACCCTAATCCCATGATACTCTGATGCTTGAGGAGTGGGAAAATGATAGACACATGACTGTACGTTTGTTTCTATCAATAATAACAAAAAGGCCTGAAAATAACACACAGTGCCTGGGAGCAATTGGGATTAGGTGCCTCAGCCATAGCATTTAGATAGGGGCAATTAAGAGCAGCCAATTCATAATGAATCCAAGTTTTACGTACTGTGGGAGGAAATTGGAGAACCTGAAGAACATGGGGAGAACATGAAAACTCCTAGATCTAGGTCAGGATTCAAATTTGGATCCCCAGCACTGAGAGGTGGACGTGCTAACCACTAATGAGTTTGTGGGTTCAAATTCCATGTCCACTGCAGTTACTAATGTGGGTTCTTGAGTAAGACCCTTAACCCTCATTGCTCGAGGAGTGGGAAAATCACAGACACGCGAATGTACAATTGTTTCCATCAATAATAACAAAAAGGCGTAAAAATAATACACGGTGCCTGGGAGCAATTGGGGTTAGGTGCCATTCCCAAGGGCACTTTTGCCATAGTATTTAGATAGAGACAATTTAGAGCAGACAATTCAAACTTGGATCCCCAGCACTGAGAGGTGGGCGTACTAACCACTAATCAATCAGAAGGTTTTGGGTTCAAATCCCAGGTCCACTGAAGTTAACAATTTGTGTTCTTGAGCAAGACCCTTAACCCTCATTGCTCCAGGGATGCTGCATCAACCCTGTGCTTGCTTTGTAAGTCACTTTGGATATGAGTGTCTGGTAAATGACCAAATTTGTCCTGCTTTAGAAGCTTAGTTTTGAGCCCTGTACCCTAATCCCAAGCTACTCTGATGCTTGAGGAGTGGGAAAATCACAGACACACGAATGTACGTTTGTTTTAATCAATAATAACAAAAAGGCGTGAAAATAATACACAGTGCCTGGGAGCATTTGGGGTTAGGTATCTTGCCCAAGGGCAATGCAGCCATAGTATTTAGATAGGGACAATTAAGAGCAGCCAATTCACACCTGGATCCCCAGCGCTTAGAGGTGGACATGCTAAACACTAATCAATCTGAAGGTTGTGGGTTCAAATCCCAGGTCCACTGAAGTTACCAATGTGTCTGATGCTCGAGGAGTGGGAAAATCAGAGACACGTGACTGTACATTTGTTTCTATCAATAATAACAAAAAAGGCGTGCAAATAATTCATGGTGCCATGCCCAAGGGCACTTCAGCCATAGTATTTAGACAGGGACAATTAAGAGCAGCCAATTCATAATGAACATGAAACATGAAAACTCCTAGACCTAGATCGGGATTCAAACCTGGATCCCCAGCGCTGAGAGGTGGACATGCTAACCACTAATCAATCTGAAGGTTGTGGGTTCAAATCCCAGGTCCACTGAAGTTACCAATGTGTCTTCTTGAGCAAGACCCTTAACCCTCATTGCTCCAGGGATGCTGTATCAACCCTGTGCTCGCTTTGTAAGTCGCTTTATATAAAAGCATCTGCTAAATGATCTAATGTAATGAATTGAATCCTATTGTCCTGCTTCAGAAGCTTAGTATCGAGCCCTGTACCCTAATCCCCTGCTACTCTGATGCTCGAGGAGTGGGAAAATCACAGACACGTGACTGTACATTTGTTTCTATCAATAATAACAAAAAAGGCGTGCAAATAATTCATGGTGCCTGAGAGCAATTGGGGTTAGGTGCCATGCCCAAGGGCACTTTAGCCATAGTATTTAGACAGGGACAATTAAGAGCAGCCAATTCAAAATGAATCCATGTTTTAGTACTGTGGGAGGAAATTGGAGAACTTAAAGAACACGGGGAAAACATGACAACTCCTAGATCTAGATCAGGATTCAAACCTGGATCCCCAGCGCTGAGAGGTGGACATGCTAACCACTAATCAATCTGAAGGTTGTGGGTTCAAATCCCAGGTCCACTGAAGTTACCAATGTGTCTTCTTGAGCAAGACCCTTAACCCTCATTGCTCCAGGGATGCTGTATCAACCCTGTGCTCGCTTTGTATAAAAGCATCTGCTTAATGATCTAATGTAATGAATTTAACCCTATTGTCCTGCTTCAGAAGCTTAGTATCGAGCCCTGTACCCTAATCCCCTGCTACTCTGATGCTCGAGGAGTGGGAAAATCACAGACACGTGACTGTACATTTGTTTCTATCAATAATAACAAAAAAGGAGTGCAAATAATTCATGGTGCCTGAGAGCAATTGGGGTTAGGTGCCATCCCCAAGGGCACTTCAGCCATAGTATTAGACAGGGACAATTAAAAGCAGCCAATTCATAATGAATCCATGTTTTAGTACTGTGGGAGGAAATTGGAGAACTTAAAGAACACGGGAAAAACATGACAACTCCTAGATCTAGATCAGGATTCAAACCTGGATCCCCAGCGCTGAGAGGTGGACATGCTAACCACTAATCAATCTGAAGGTTGTGGGTTCAAATCCCAGGTCCACTGAAGTTACCAATGTGTCTTCTTGAGCAAGACCCTTAACCCTCATTGCTCCAGGGATGCTGTATCAACCCTGTGCTCGCTTTGTATAAAAGCATCTGCTTAATGATCTAATGTAATGAATTGAATCCTATTGTCCTGCTTCAGAAGCTTAGTATCGAGCCCTGTACCCTAATCCCCTGCTACTCTGATGCTCGAGGAGTGGGAAAAATCACAGACACGTGACTGTACATTTGTTTCTATCAATAATAACAAAAAAGGCGTGCAAATTGGGGTTAGGTGCCTTCAGCCATAGTATTTAGACAGGGACAATTCATAATGAATCCATGTTTTAGTACTGTGGGAAGAAACTGGAGAACTTAAAGAACACGGGAAAAACATGACAACTCCTAGATCTAGATCAGGATTCAAACCTGGATCCCCAGCGCTGAGAGGTGGACATGCTAACCACTAATCAATCTGAAGGTTGTGGGTTCAAATCCCAGGTCCACTGAAGTTACCAATGTGTCTTCTTGAGCAAGACCCTTAACCCTCATTGCTCCAGGGATGCTGTATCAACCCTGTGCTCGCTTTGTATAAAAGCATCTGCTTAATGATCTAATGTAATGAATTTAATCCTATTGTCCTGCTTCAGAAGCTTAGTATCGAGCCCTGTACCCTAATCCCCTGCTACTCTGATGCTCGAGGAGTGGGAAAAATCACAGACACGTGACTGTACATTTGTTTCTATCAATAATAACAAAAAAGGCGTGCAAATAATTCACGGTGCCTGAGAGCAATTGGGGTTAGGTGCCATCCCCAAGGGCACTTCAGCCATAGTATTTAGACAGGGACAATTCATAAATTGTGGGTTCAATTCATAAATTGTGGGTTCAAATCCCAGGTCCACTGAAGTTACCAATGTGTCTTCTTGAGCAAGACCCTTAACCCTCATTGCTCCAGGGATGCTGTATCAACCCTGTGCTCGCTTTGTAAGTCGCTTTGTATAAAAGCATCTGCTAAATGATCTAATGTAATGAATTTAACCCTATTGTCCTGCTTCAGAAGCTTAGTATCGAGCCCTGTACCCTAATCCCCTGCTACTCTGATGCTCGAGGAGTGGGAAAAATCACAGACACGTGACTGTACGTTTGTTTCTATCAATAATAACAGAAAAAGGCGTGCAAATAATACAAAGCCAGCCACCACTTCCTTTAAGTGTAGGCGGAGATTTTGAATTTCGCATCCCTCCTCTTTCTTTGTGATGTCACGAGGAGACGGGTGGGCGGGGCTACCCGTGGCTGGCCCCGCCCCTTATTCAGGACGCCGGTGAGGCTGCACGCACGGGGATCAGCGCCGCTGCTGTGAGATCTGCTGCGAAGCCTCGGCTCTTCTTAGTCGGATCGACTTCCTCTCCTCTTCAGCCAAACGTTCGATTAGCTCGTCGTCTCGCTCCCTCTCAGCCCGATCGGACCCTTCGTCCCCAAACCCCGTTTAAGCCTTTTCTTTGCTTTTCTTTTCATTTTCTTCATGCAGATGAGACGGGTGACATTTTGAAACCATAGTGGATTTAATCGGAGCCGCACCGCGTCCCATCGCTCCAAGATGCTCCTGGTGTCTCAGCGGCTGGACTCACCTCGCATGGAGCCTTTAGTAAGTGGAGAAGTTTTATTCGACTTGCCTAGCTCTTTAGGATGGATGCCTTCCTTTGGAACTTCGCTTTGACTTTGCGCTATTCGCGCGATTGAAAGTTTGCCCTAGAAATGACCATTCAATGAAACGATGCCCCAGCATATTGCCCCAATGAAAACTTGCTAGAAAACGGTTTTGTTTGACGCCAGATAAGAGCTCGGCCGTGCGCATTAAAGATTAACCTGCCGCGTCTCCTTGGAACCATTAAGTCTATTACTGCAGCCTATTGAAAGGGACCTGCCTCCTTAACATATTCAACTGTTCGCATAGTTCTAGATTCATTTGAGTCTGCGATTTGGCAGGTGTACCACTCCATGTTGCAATTTCAAACATGCGATGGGCTTGATCGAGAGCGCAAAGCTCCCAGTGCGTAAGGAGCGCAGCGGTGCTGAGGGCGCACAGCGGGGCCGCACAGCCGAACAATAGAGCGAGCACCGGGGTTAGTGCAGAAATCATCCCACCAGGAGATCCAGTGCGCCACACCACAGTATCGCCGGGCAGATTCTCTAGATTGGTGCGCGTTAAAAGGCGGGGGGAATGGTTCTGGCGCACAGCAACCGCGCACCGGGCTGTCAGGGATTTAATCATTGGATCTGGGGAAACCGTGATGAGAGGAGAACGCAACACTGCATGCCGCTTCTAAACCATACGATCTGGGTTTTATGTGGCTCTAACAGTCATCTCGGAGAGAGTCGGAGTGAGTGTGGGGGCGCCTGTCACTCAGTAATCTCTGCCAATTAACTAGAGAGAGTCACTCCGTGTCAGGCGGGATGTGGGAAACGCCTCCCTTTGCTTTGTTATCTCCAAATAATTATTACTACACTGGTCAAGGTTGCAGAACACCAAAAAGACTCTATATTATTCCATTTTACTCCATTTTTGCATCTGCGCGTCTGTGGATTCCCCGATCACTTGCGATTACATGCCAGTTAAGGATTCTTTATTGTTAAGGGATGCTATATTTAGAGCATATGGTCTCTTAGTCTCATAGGACGTTTTTATTTAGAACATAGGACACATGAGAAATGGTACTTTTAAACATATTACATCACACTCTGTAAAGTTGAGATGTTCAATTTGAAGTAGTTTATATATATATATATATATATATATATATATAGAGAGAGAGAGAGAGAGAGAGAGAGAGAGAGAGAGAGATTTTTTCAATAGTGCTGTACATTGTCACGAAGCAGCTTTACAGTGCAGTGCTGTAAGCCTTTTAACCCAAAAAGAGCAAGCCAGAGTGACAGTGGCAAGGAAAAAAACTCACTGTTATGTTGTTATTTTAAGGAAGAAACCTTGGGAGGACCAAGGCTTAGTGGGGGACTCATCCTCCTGGAGCGGCCGGGCAACAGTGTAGGACAGCCGTGTATAGATAGTGTGGTGATCAGGTGTCTGTATATAATAATTGGAAAAACTCTAACATTTGGAAAAGTCCAGTGAGGGCAGGAACTGCCAGTCCAATTGAAATCCAGGTTCCATCCAGTAATTGTCGTAGCTACAGTGTTCAGGCAGAGCCAATTTCTCAAAAAGCTGAATTTTTGCAGAACAGGACTTTTTTTTCATAGCATGGGTATTAACATATGTATTTGAAGTGTATCGTTATGTGTATCGACCACCATGCCTTAAAAAGAAAACATTTCATTAATGAACCACACTGTGACAGACTTTTATACTGATTCTATAGCAAATTGTTTTATGGTTGTACTGATTTTTGTCTGTTGCTTTTAATAGAATGCATTTGATAATTCATTAATCTTTCACTTCATTAGTTCTCTATTCTGGTTAAGTTTCCCTGCATAGTTTTTTTTTTTTTTTACTTTTCCTCCAACTAATAAATGTGTTTACTGCCAGAAGTCATGAAAAAATTACTTATAAGAATAAAAAGAGTGTGTTTGGAAAATAATGATTATGATGTTCAAACTGGGTTAAGTACCCTGAATTAATTACTCCTAAAATTACTCTGCACTACATGTGTTTATATATATATATATATATATATATATATATATATATATATATATATATATATATATATATATATATATATATATTATATTATTTATTATTTATTCATTGCTCATTGATATGTCGACTTTTCTCTGTATGATGTGTTGAATAATAGTTCCTTCCTTTTCTGGTACCCCATCGTGTAAAAAAAGAAAGCTGTCATGAGAAGCTCTTTAGTCCCTGGCCCTTTTCAATTGCTTTTTGGTGAAAGCAAACACGACTGTAATTCTCATCTAATAAGGTTTACTTTGTATGAAAGAAAGGTCGCTGTATGAAATGAACACTTGTTAATGAATGATTTGAAAAAATAAAACTGGTTTACCTATGTAACGTTAGATCATCTATGTCCTATAATGAGTATACTGACCCACTTTCACAATGCTCATGCTGGATGTTTCCAAACCATGTGATTTGTCATCTTTGGCCCGGTTTCAAATGTTTGATCGGTTTCATGTTAATAAGGGGTACTGGACTAATGCAAGTGCTAAAACTACACCAGTCCAGTATATAGTCTACAAAACCACTACACTTATATTGGACTGGTATATTTTTATTATAATTATAATTTTTTATATATATATATATATATATATATATATATATATTATAATGATGTTCTGTGGACGGTTAGTTTCACTCTTTTAAGCTGACCAGCCGCTTTGTGTGAGCCTGAAATGTTATATTGCAATTGTTTACGCTTTCTTGATGAAGTGTATGCACTTTAGATGCCGACTGCATATTTTTATTCTAAACCACACTGCCTGAAAGCCTTACAATTTTACTGGCTTTTCTAATATTCATGGGACTCATGCATATTCATAAGGACTGTGACCCCAAGTCACCCCGGCTTATGGTGTTTAATGACCAATGAAGTGCTCACTGGTCGTTAAACTAAGCAAGCAGCACTAATGTAAGCCATCCTTAACCACTATTTGGTTTGCCTCAAAACCAGCTTTTTTAATGTTTATAGTATTATAACCATGTATGTCTGAAGTATTGGTAAATGTCATTATCTGTGAAACTTATCAGTTTTACACTTAAATAAGAATAAATAATAGAAGGGAAGTTTAGTTTGAGTCAGAAAGAATGTTTTAAAAAGGCCTATTCAAACATTTTTACCTTAATATTCCATTGAACCTATTGTAGCAATATAAAGCATGGTACAGCGGTCAGGAAAGACATGTAGCCTAGTTGAATAGATCACAGTAGTACATCACTACTGTAATTGGGGTGTGGTAACCCAGTGGTTAGGGTGTCGGTGGCGGCTCAGTGGTGTCGGGCTATCAATCAGAAGGTTGTGGGGTTCAAATCCCAGGTCCACTGAAGTTACCAATGGGGCTACTTGAGCAAGACCCTTAATCCTCATTGCTCCAGGGGTGCTAAATGTTTCTGCTAAATGACCAAAAAAAAGAAGGTCACAGACCTTGACCAGTTCCATAACTAAAATCAACACTGATAGTCTACATTGTATTTGGACATCAACACATGTTGGATTTGGTGCCTTGTTAATGATTTGATAGGCAAAAGACAAACTGTCTTTAAGACTGCAGGCTTAGTTTTGATTTGCAAAACACTCGAAATCTCTTTGTTATTTGCAAATAATGTCAGCACGGATATTTAGTGCTGGTTAATGCCACCCGTTTCCATCCATCTTGGGTTTCCTCCTTTTTTTCTCCTTTTCAGACCAGATTTTCTTGCTCTCAAAAACTTACACATTTGTTAAAAATGCAATAATTAGTTATAATTCATTAAGCATAAAGCAGCTCAGCTAAGTAGAGAAACAGCCCCTACAATTGCTATTAGAGAGACAAATCTAGTATTACTACAAAAGCTTGTCATGTTTTTACAGTGAAGACAAAATGCAGAACTGAAAAGATGACAACAAAAATCTTAGGGAAAAACCTGTTTTTGAGTGTGTGTTTCTAAAAAATATTCATGCTAAACAATATCTCATAAATCACATCTTAATCATCAAATTATCCAGAAACCATTAGAATCATGGGAAGTTCCATTAATGCTGGACAATGAGTGTTCATGTGTGGGAGGAGTGTATATGCAACCAAATGAACTTTTTAGCTGCCTTTGTGTTTTTAATGATAGTGCTGATGAAATGATCTCTCAGTTTTTATGTGATCTGCAGACTTATCTGCAGATTAACTTTATGAAATAGAATAACTAAAAATGTTAGTTGATTGTAAATGGAAGTTGTGGTCAGTTGGGAGTATGATGCGTTAGCTAGGATTGTATGTTTATCATTGTTTTAACAGTATAAAAGCTGATTTCAAGTAAGTATTTTATTTTGAGCAAATCGAAATCACATGCCGATGTGCTTATCAATCATATATGGAAGAGTGTAGTATCGCAGTGGTAAGGGTGATGGGCCATCGGTATGATGGTTATGGATTTCAATCCCAAGTACATCCCAAGTACATGACCCACCCAGTGTTCTGACCCCAATCATCAATTTGGAGGTGTGTGTGTGTGTGTGTGTGTATGTGTAAGTGTATATGTCTGTTTTTTATACAAACATCCATCCATTATCTTTCGCTTTATCTACTAGGGTCGCGGGGGGTTCCCCTTGCCCATCCAGGGGAGAACGTTTCGGGCGTTGGGCAGATACACCCAGGACAGGGCACCAATCTATTGCTGGGCACACACTCACTCACACAGACAAACACACACACACACACACACACACTCTATATGGGGCAATTTTGGAGAATTCAACTGACCTTGATCCATGTTTTTGGACTGTGGGAGGAAACCAGAGAACGTGGAAACTCCACCCAGATTGGGATTCGAACCGAGAATCCCTAGTGCTGAGAGGCGAACGTGCTAACCACTAAGACATCATGCTGCCCCTTTATACAAACATATTACTATACAATATTACATATTTGTGAAGATTTATATACTCTCCAAACACCAAGAAGCGGCTTGAGGGGCTTTGGTTGTAATAATATTTCACGTGCTGTCATCCACACACCTTGCTGCTTGCTTTTACGGCAAGTCATGGTGTTTTTGCTATCCTGACAATGTGATTCATGGTTGTTTTTTTGTACATCACATTCAGTAATCTGGCTTTGGTGGATTGCTAGTTCAAAGGCTTCAGCGTGACTAATTACGAGTAAATCAATGTTTTCCCATTTGCAAGTGGTTAGTATGATAATATATATAAAAATATCATATAAGTATTGATTCTTTGGTGTGTTACAATTTGTGTGTTTTGTTGTTGAGAGTAACTTTAAGCATTCAATTGAACTCCCAGTTTCATATTGGTTCCTGCTATAGTTGGTGCCAACATAGTTTTTTGACCAAGTTGTATTTCACAAGTTGCAAATTATTAGTAAAATACAAAGTGTTTAAATACATGTTTAAAAAATGATTTAGCCTGGGCACACATTTATCAGTAAATTGAGTTTTTGGATCTTTTTTTAAATATATATATGTGTTTCTAAGCAAAATTCAGAATGAGTCTACTTCCTTGGTAGCAACCACACACAGAAATGGTCTAAGGGTGCCTTACTTTTGGCATGACACAGGACTTATGGTGGTGCTTACCGATTCTTCACCAGGCAATCATTTTTCCAGATGTCCCCTTCTCCAGAGAAAATAACTACCCTAGTCCTCTGCAGTCCAATCCCTGTTCATCCAGTAGAATGTCAGTCTGCCCTTGTTGCTTCTTGGGGAGGAGTGGCAAAGCAGTGATAACAGCATATGTTACCTTGAGGTAACCATGATTAACAGAAGAACACCGTGAGTTTAAGCACCACCACTCTTTTAAAGCAACCAGTCTACTTTAATCAGCATGTCAGAGTGATGTGCCTTGTCCTGGTTAACACTTGTTTCTGAGGTAATAAGAAGATCACAAAAATTGAGTTAGCAGTTCATGTTGTAGCAATTCTTGCTTCATAGCAAGACATGATTTTGCAATAAACTGAAATTTATCCAACCACTTTTCATAACAAGCTGAAGTCAATACAAAATGCCACCCACAAAATGAAGTAGCCAACCTTGTGAAAACCAAATTCTTTGTCAGTCTTATCTTCAACATATAATCCATTGCAAATGATCGCACAGATTTTTAGATTGAATGTTGTTTTTAATAGGTTGTTGTGTTTTATTTAATAAGTAAATTACAATTAACAAAAAATAAAGTTAAGAAGGTTATTTTTTTAATGACCAATGTTTATTTATGATTCCCAAATCTTTGAGAATATCAATATTTTATTTGTCAGTATTGCACACTGGACAGTTAGTTGTAGTGGTTTTAATAATTGTAGTAATAGTTGTTGTTGTTATTGTTGTTGTTAAATGAAATAATAATGCCTTGCTTTTAGAAAATCAATTTGATTGTCCGAGTCTCTAATAGTGTGTGGAGTATGTTTTCTTTAGAACTACACCCACAATAGGTTTTTTCCCCATTCCGGATGTTTCTGCTCTCGTTAATTTGAACAGATCTCTGGCCAAATTAGTCAGAATACTTTGAAGTGGTGGTAGAAGAAAAGAGTGGTACCATGCTCTTAGTTCCAGGCAGTCTAGATCACGCTGAAACTGGCAGCAGAGCCGCCATACCGTAACAGAAGAAGCAGGTTTTCTTGTTTCTTGAAACGGTCTTGGTTCTTGCCTCAAAGTAGAAATGGAGAAGGCAAAGCAAAAAGACTTTTGCTCTGGCCAGCGGTGTTGGAGCATGAGCTCAGTGCGGCTGCACAGGGGCAGGAATGCTTTCAAAGCGGCCGCGTTCCCCAGTTCAAACGCACCAAATCTTCAAAGAGCATCAGCGCCCAGAACAAACATTTCAAGCCTGAGTGACGGAATACTTTAACTTCCCACCTCCACCTCTTTCTGCACGCTAATCGAGATGACGCTGATCTGAGGGACACTGCCATATGGTGCATCACTAGACTAGTAAAGAGGGAAGAGGAAGAGTCAGGAGGGGTACATAAGTACCACTGAAAGGAAATGTGTCCCTAGTCGGTTGGTTCTGAGGTCTGGGATGGAACCCCCTTAAGATTTGCATTGCCCTAAAGTTCAACACGCAGGTGACACCAATCAAAAGCAGCTCATCAAAATTCATTCATCTGCAACACTGGCACTTTAAAAACTGCCAGGTAGTTAATTAGGATATACGATCCCACATACCCATATCCCTGATGACCTGTTACAAGCCTCCATATCCACAGTCTCACCAGAGGAAATGAGATTGCAAAACTACATCTCTGACTGTAAACCTTCTTTCACAGGATTACATTTTATTCTTTAACAATTAACTAACTTCATTCACTTTTGTCCTTCAATGATAATAAAAAAAACTACAAACAACCTTTCAGGAAAATAAATTAGGGCTGGGGCACCACAGCGACTACATTGACGTAATTGATAACTTGCGTCAACAAAATGGCGGCGCCTTACCGGAAAGATGAATTATCCGGAGCGTAGCAGCAAAAAATCACCTGCGTTCATTTAAAGTGTGGGAGCGCTTCACACAAAAACACAACAGTGTGTTGCTCTGTCAGATTTGCAAAGTGGAGTTGGCTTTTCACAAAAGTACAACTGCTACGCATGAGGGTTTAAAGAGCAAACATCCCGGTCACAGCAAAACAGTGATGTAGGTTAAATTTATTTTCTAATCTAAGCATATTATTTTAAGACTTTAACACATTTCCTGTGTAGATGACATCCACATATATAGTCAACATATATAGTCAACATATATAGTCCATAAAATGTCATATGTGCCTCAAAGTAGTCAGTGCAGTTTTTTTTTTTCACCAAGCACCGACTTGTTAATAATTTCACTTTTTTTTCACATCCTGTATTTTTGAAAAGACATTTCAGTAATAGTAAGACTCATTTAAAAATATTCCACCATCATTCTAATGTGCTTTATATTATACTTGAATTATTGAATCTCTTGTGGCTGAGATTTGATGTTTGATAAAGCTGATAATGTGAAAGCATTTTTGTGTTTCAATAGTGCCCTTAAGAGCACTGTGTTTGATTAAAGAAAATATTTCCACATTAAAGGTTTTTATTTTTCATTATTTTGGAGACGTTATTTTAATTGCAAACACAATCACATTAGAGTAATAGTTTTTAGATTACTCGGCTAATCGAAAAAAGATTTATTAAGACTCGTTAGATTAATAATTAGGTGCAGTCCTAAAATAAAGACTATACATCATTTCTATTTTTAGATGAAATATTGCTTAACAAACAATAGATAAAATCATCCTATTTTATCTGTACAAAATTT
This sequence comes from Corydoras sp. C115, assembly GCA_019802505.1. Classification (NCBI taxonomy): domain Eukaryota; kingdom Metazoa; phylum Chordata; class Actinopteri; order Siluriformes; family Callichthyidae; genus Corydoras; species Corydoras sp. C115. Next base: position 845,485 of record JAFMOC010000083.1, on the reverse strand, counting down.
TGTGTTTTGACAATATAAAATATAAAGGACTAAAGCCACAGACATAAATGTTTCCTTTCATTGTTTTTTTAACTAAATGTAATTAACAGGCAATGGGTCGTGAGTTGAAAATACTGACTGATCTCATCTCATCTTTCACTTAATCCTCTACTGAAGGGGGGGGGGGGGTCACAGTGGGGTTACCCATGCCCATTCGGGGAGAACATTTTAGATGCTGGGCAGATACACCCAGGACAGGGTGCCAATCTATCACTGGGCACACTCACTCACACCGACACACACACACATGCACACACACACACACTATTGTGTGTAGGGGCAGTTTAGATGGGGACAATATAGAGCTGTCAATTTACTGATGCTTACACCTGATGTATCATCGGGGCAGTTTTGTACTGACTGGTGACAGCAGTGCCACGGGTGCACTAAAAGTAGTTCCAAATATCCTGAGCTGTCCTTATTTCAGACCGAAAAATAAAGTCACTAACAGCATTGACTGGGGACATTGAATTAAAAATGCAAATTCGCAAAAATCAAATAACACCTTCACAGAACCTTTTTTAGAACCCAGAGTTCTAATCTGCAACATGGAAATCACAATTATAGTTTTTCCTTTATTGCGATTAAAACAGTGTTTAGTGATATAGGAAAATAGTTTGAATTTTCTGTTGTTTTTTTGTTGTTCAGACGTTACTAATAATTAAATAATTACCAGTTATTAAAAAGTGCACTGTGTGTTTAATGTACTGTGTGCATAAGACCATAGAGTCAAAATAAGGTTGTGGTCTTTATTGTAGTCATCATATGGGGTAAATGGTACTTCCTCTACACTCTTTCTCATAATTATCATATCCCAGCAGTAGTATAGGGCAGAACTAATGTTCAAAAGTGCACCAAGAGAGAGTGTAGCAAACAGGGGAAGGCTGATGGAAACTTGTGGAGTAAAATGTCTGCCTTGCTGACCCAACTTTAAATCCAAGTATAACAGGTAGGAGAGGAGTGACGTGGGGAGAAACAAAATGAAAAAGAGAGACAGAGTGCAAACCTGAACAGTGTGTGCATGCGTGTGAGTGTGCGTGTGTGTAAGAGAAAGTGCGTCAGTGTGACTATCAGTCAAACCCTCACCAGGAAATAACAGTGTTGCCTAGGGATGAAAAACAAACAGGAGTCAAATAATAAATATAAGGTTGTACAGTCTCTTTCTCTCCTTTATGGCTTTGCCTGAAAATCAGGGTCTAAAGAACAATGTCTGAGTTGTTCCCACCCTCCTGACTGTAAGTGGGCATTTAGACTTGCTGCAAGCACCTAGGGCAGTAGCTTATCAGCACTTATCACTTACTTCAGATAAGTATGAACAGCAGAAAAAAAATGGTGACGGGATGGAACAGAAGCTTTGTTCTTCAGTCTTTCAAAAAAAGAAGAAAAAAAAACAACGTTGTACTTATCATCAGTTGAAGTAGCTCTCGATCATAAAGCTGGCAAGATTACCTGCATTAGTTACGAGTAATGAATGTCAGGGTTTCTATTCCATGCTAAGTTGTTTCACAGATACAGAGTAATTTGGATGAAATGTGATTAGATGTAAGCAAAGGCATCAAAACATTGCCTCTAACCATTGATTGCAAAGCACCATTTTAGCGGAACATCTGTTGTGTCCCATTGCCCAAAGGAACCAAATGGATTTGTGGCATTATCCACATATTAATTTCACTTTTTGTATTAGTAATGGAGATGTCTTTCAGCGTTTTTATAATAGGTGTCTCAGTCACATTACTCCTGCTCTGAACTACTGTGTGTCTTTTAGGGGAGAAAATCCAAACATGATCCCTTGTTTCACAGAGACCATGTCTTCTCCAGATCACTGCTTGTCTCCAAGATAGCTACTACATCCGGAATGATAATAGCTATAACAGTTTACATGCTGCATAATAATCTAGGATCATTTCATCAGCTTATTGTAAAGACAAAATCCTTTTACACCTGAATTAGAATGGAATGAAGTGGCTTGACTGAAAGGGTAAGATAAGCGGACGGAATTTGTTCAGCAATATGATAATTCCAATGGAAAACTGAAATGTATTTACTTTTGCAGTCATACGCTTTTCATATATTTAATATCTGGCAGCTGCAGATAAAGAACTGGATAAGGCAGGAAACAATTATTCATGTTTATAAAAGTCTCACTGGCAGGATGGATGGAGCATCTGATAATGGGGCACAAAGACAGACAAAGCGAGCTGTCTGTGCAGTGCGGTTTGGAGTTTGTTTTGCATGTCTTTGTGATCTATTCTGAACATTTAACAATCCCTTAACCTTTAACAATCCAGTCCTGAGGCCACAATCTTCTTGGCTAATCACTGGCAAAGGTGTCAATATGCAGTAGCCAAAAGAAGTGATTGTGAAGGCATTTGGGATCCATGTAATTCAAGTAATTCAGATCATCCTGATAATAAGATGGACCTTGAGTTTTAATTAACTTTTTGTGTTGGGCATTAACAGACCATCCATCCATTATCATCTGCTAAATTCAATGCTAGGGTTGCAGTGGGATTCCCCATGCCTTTTCAGGGAAGAGTGTTTTAGGCACTGGGCAGATAACACCCAGGACAGGGTGCCAATCTATCGCTGGGGACATATTCACTCACACACACACAGACATTATATAGGGGCAATTTAGAGCTGCCTAGATAGAATGTCACAAGTGTGTTCAGCTGTTCAGTAATTCACCAAAGGTGGTTACTTTGAGTCGAAAGTTTAGAATACCTTTTGGTTCATCAATCCATCCATTATCTTCCACTTAATCCTCTACTAGGGTCGCGGGGGGGGTTCCCCTTACCTATCCAGGGGAGAACTTCTCGGGCGCTGGGCAGATACACCCAGGACAGGGCGTCAATCTATCGCTGGGCACACACTCACACATTCACACTCTATATGGGGCAATTTGGAGAACTCAATTGACTTTATCCATGTTTTTGGACTGTGGGAGGAAACCGGAGATCCTGGAGGAAACCCACGCGGACACGGGGAGAACATGGAAACTCCACCCAGATTGGGATTCGAACCGGGAATCCCTAGCACTGAGAGGCAAACGTGCTAACCACTAAGCCATAGTGCCGCCCTTTTGGTTAAAAAAATTCTCATTGCTCCCATGCAATGAGACATTGAACTGTTTTGTATGTGTGATGTGTTCAGAACTCCTGAATGATAAATTAAACTTTTTTTGCTACATCAAAGTAAACCTGGAGTGCCTCCACTAAACTAAATCTTACGCCATTCTTTTCTGTGTTGTCCAATGTACACTGTCCTCTCTGTTGTCCATTCTTGTCTTACTTTGATTTTCATTTCTTCCTTTCCACGTCTCTCACGTTCTTTTTGTCTTCCCTTTAAACTTTTCTCCACTTCTCACTTGCTTAGACTTTCCTCTCATCTTTTCTCCCTGTTCATTCTTTCTTCTTCTGCTTCCCCCTCTTATTGCACATTCTTTCTACCTGCCCTCATATCACACTTTCACCCTTTCCACCTGATTCCTCATTTCCACTACTTTCTCTTCTCCCCGTCTCTTCTCTCCCACTTTTTTTCCTCTTCACCAGAAACTGAATTGCATCACTGTCAAGCAACATGTATTTGAAAGTGTTGTGATTTCCTCCTTGCATCATTATATACACTCTAACACCCAAGTTACTCTGTGAATGAGTACAGGTGCTGGGTTTGGAGGGAGCAGAGAAGTTTGGTGTAATCTTCACACTGGGTGAAAGGGGAAAATATTGTGATGAAATTAGATGCAAGCAAGGGTTTATAACAATGCGGAAAGTCTGTATGAGCATGTGTGTGGTGTGTGAGGAAAAGATAAATGACAGCCGAACTCATAGCCGGGATTGGCCTTATGACATCAATGCTCATTTGGCATTGAGCTCACATGTTCCTACAGACATGATTTAAAGTTTTGCAGAAAACCATTATATGTGATTGATGTGTGTCTTATATTAATCAATATGAAATGCACATACTTTTAGAATGGATTATCTAGAATATATGGTGTTTAAGAGGGCAGCACAGTGATCTAGTGGTTAGCACATTTGCCGTTCAAATCCCAATCTGAACAGAGTTTACATGTTTTCCCTGTGTCTGCAGGGGTTTTCTCCAGGTTCTCTGGTTTCCATCCATAGTCCAAAAACATGGATTCAGTGTTATTTGGCTGCTCCAAATGGCCCTTATTTAAATTGTCTCTAAATATTGTGTGTCTAAATGTGTGCCCATCGATGGATTGGCGCCCTGTCCTGGGTGGACAGAGCGACTGAAACGTTCTGAATAGACATTGGTAACCCAACTGCAACCCTAGTCCCTAGAAAAGGATTAAGCGGAAGATGATCAGATGCGATAGAGTGATCAGTTGGTATGTTTTTGTTGCTCCGTAGTTGGTTCTACTTTTATGGTAAGTTTAATTTCAGGAAATCCAATTGAAAATGTACTGCATGAAATGGTTAGTAAAATGTGAACTTTGCCTGGTCTACCTTTCCATGTATCTTGGAAGGCCTTTCGGAATTTGAAAGACTTTTGTCTTAGAACATACTCAAAAGCAATCAAACTCACATCTGTACACAAACAGACAACACTGCTTTCATCTGCAGTCCAAAGTAGCCTTACCCAGAATTCCTGGCCCCGTATAATGCACTCGTTCCCAGAAGCAGCTGTCGTAGTAACCTTGGCAGCTTTTTGCAAGTGTGATCTTTTTTCTCTCTTCTCCATTCTGAGTGATACAAATGGAATGGTGTGTAAATTATTCATTAACAGAAATGGTAGGGGAACGTGTTTATTTATTCATAAACAAAGACAGACATTTTGTCTATAAGCATAGTCAGAGGAGAAAAAGTAGACGATATATAATTGGAACTTATGGAAATGGTCTAGATAAACCCAACATATGCTGGTGAGTGTGAACAGTCTTAGAATGACGTGCTAATGACGTGTATTAGTGAACTTTATAGATATTCCTTTTCACTTTGTTGTTTTGTCTTGGCTAAGTGTGATATTCTAGGTCACTCCCTCCTCCCAGTACTGTTGTGTCATCCATTAACTGTATGTGTGTGAACTGTGTGTTCGTACTCAGTTGTGTTTAAGGTAAGGAAGAGCAATATGGCCAGTTCTTTGTTGTCAAATCTATAGTTTTATTATCCTTTTAACCTTAGTGTGCTTTAGTTAAATCACCATAATGACAGTGATATCACATTTTTAGCATGACGATTGTTCCACTTAATCTTTCCATTGTTTCTAAGTCACTAAACAGCTCTACATGTACACACATTTTCCCTTTCACATTTATTTTTTTCATCCAGTTTCCTTCCTCTCTGCCTTCTACCCTCCCTCCTATTTTTGCATATGATCCCTGTAATTTTTTCTTGATTGCTCAGCCTTACTCATGCTCTTACACAGTGTGCCGTTTGACTTTCCTTCTGACTAAGTATTTATTTGTGTTACAAGTGTCTGTGTGCATATTGCATAGGGTTATTGAGTGGATCTTTATAGTAATAATGTGTTTAGTGGAAAACCGGTGTCAGTTTGCACATCCAGCACCAACAGATTGTGGCCTAAAATTCACTGAGCAACCTGATAGCACCTTAATGCTGGACTTCGTGAGCTGAGGTTAGAGGACAACTCTTGTTACCATTGCACATGCATGGGCTTTCCACATCTGACACCGGCCATTGAGCACTGACCACCTGACCTGTTGTGACCTCAGGTCACACACAGGATGGATTTTATGTAATTGTTTTAGTTTATTAAATGATGTTCAGTCCAGCATTCAATCTATTTTTCAGCTACTTTCATTTTGGTTTCAGTCATCAAGCGGGAGTTCTTACTTAAGTAACTTTTAAAACACTAATTTCTCTTGTGATAGCCATCACAGTGATGTTATTAAGATATGATAAGATTTTAAAGTAAAAGTGTATATAGTATATATACATATATGATATGTAAACAAAATATATGGTGGATAGTAAGATATCTCAATTTAAATGCACAAGACAAGTTTGAGAATGTGTATGGACATATGAGGAACTTGTCTGGAAGTGACACCAAATGTGTGGTGGGCCTGGCTTATCGTGTCGATGTGGGGCAATCTGTTAAAGCGGTGCTGGAAGGAAGAAAGGCAGAACATTACAATCTGTTTTAAATTGGGGGCGAAAGTGACGATACGTACAAAATGCTGTTTTGGCCTTTCATCAGGGTTGATTTTGGTATAGTTTCATATAAAGGAACACCAGGTCCACCTAAAGAGGTTGTGAGAAGTTCAGGAAAAATAATTGAGTGAAAACAAAATACCTTTAATAACAACTTATATTTTAAGAGATATTTTTGATAAATTGAAAGTTTACAACTCGGGCATCTAAAGTTTAAGCATCGACATGCCATAAACATCAAAAGCCAAAAGGCTCTCTATGCATGTCACTCCAGGGGAGAACTTTTCGTGTGCTGGGCAGACACACTTAGGACAGGGCACCAATCCATCACTGGGCAAACACTCACTCACAGAGATAGACATATACACTATATGAGGGCAATATGGAGAAGCCAATTTACCTTGAATCCATGTGAGAGGAGACTGTAGAACCTGGAGAAAACCCACGCAGACATGGGAGGAACATGGAAACTCCACCCAAAATTGGGATTTGAACCTGGTTCTCGCTGAGAAACAAATAATACATTTATTAAACATCTTGTTAAATATTTATTCAAAAACTGACTAGTAACTAAAGTTGATTATTTAATGTACTAGTACATTAATTAATGTACTAGAATAGAATAGTTTTTCATCTGGAAGATGAATGGTGGTGTATAAAGAACTATCAAATGGAAATACTTGAGTAAAGTACACACACCTCAGAAAGATACTTATGTAAACATACTTAGATCCTTTTCAGCATTGGCTTTAAGATAGTCACTGTAGACAGTGTGCTAAAGTCCAGATGTTACAACATCTACTTCAGTGGTTTCTTTTTACATATAGAAGCGCTTGAGTTAAAAGGAGTTTACAAATGGCTTTGACCACAAAAAAGATATTAAAAGTCAGGTGCAGCAGCTTGAGTTTGTCTGAACAAGGAAAGGCCTTGTAAGCACTGAAAGTCTGACAAAAGCTGACTAAATGCTGTTAAATGTTAACTAGCACAGCAAAAGAGCAAGTTCTCTGTACCTTTGTTACCTTACTGTGTTGTGCTATACATATTTAGTTTACAGATCTGGCCTACTTTCTTAGTTTTCGATCACTCATATTACTTAACGCAGCTGAACATGCTTACAGCAGAACCCTAATTAGGTCAGTGTGATATGACCTAAAATAAAATACATTTTACACTATATATATAGTTTTTTTTAAAATATTTTTTATAATGCGGACAAAGCTATTTTTTTAGCACTGCTTCTCTTCTGCTGTTTTAAGTCTTAATTTCTAATTGAATTTGCTTTAACAGGAATCTGGCTTCAATGCAATTAATTCAAACCCAAGGTTGACAGCAGCTGGTTTAATGTGTGCATCTTTATGAAGCATCTCGCATGATGTTAATGGAAGATTACATAGTTAAATAAAGGAAAAAAAATTTGTTTTTAATTAAGCTGTAATATTGGATAGTAGCAAATAATGTATACTATTTTAAATAAGAAAAATCACATATCAGATTTATTATGACCCAGCAGGTTCTATGTGTCTCTTCCTTCATACCCACTAATGCAGTTTGGTTACTACATTAGGTATCTGCAACAGGATGACAGCGAATGACCGGAGACAGGATTTCACAAGCACACAGGAACAGGCTTATTTATACTGTATATTATCAAAGCAATAAGGCACGAGAGGGTGTGATTTATTCCCAATGATTATCGAGAAACTGCTTGCTTATTATATTCATCTGTATTTCTATTTCTAATGGATGATTTAATATAATCTATTGCACATCACGTATTGATATGAATATGAAGGGGTCAAATGTGTGCATTATTGTCGATAATGTCATGGCTGGACAAACGGCCCAGCCAATCAGATTTAAGGACGCATTTTATAAATAACATTGAAACACATCAATCCCAACACCCTAAACTGATGAACAGTACTTGCAGCACACAAACACACTCACACATGCATTTATACACAGTGGCAATAACAGGTTAAAACAACTATTTAGCTGTAAGACAATAGGAGAACATGCAAACTTCTATTTCAAAGAAATAGAAATGCAGAGGTTATATGCAAAAATGTAATTAATCAATTATTATAAACATTATTGGTGGCATAGTGGTTAGCACCGTTGCCTCTCAGCGCTGGGTGTCAAGGTTTGAATCCCGATCTGGGTTCCCAATCGACGTGTTCTCCGGTTTCCTACCACAGTCAAAAAACATGGATTCAAGGTAAAGCGAATGCTCTAAATTGCCCCATAAAGTGTGTGTGTGTGTGAGTGAGTTTGCCCAACAATGGATTGGCACCCTGTCCTGGGTGTATCTGCCCAGTGCCCGAAACATCGTCCCATGGATGGCCATGGGGAATCTACAAAAGACCTTAGTTAAGGATTAAGTGGAAGATAATGAATAAATGAATGAATGAATGAATGAATATAAAACATTATAAATGGAACAAACACTAATAAAGGTCTGTTAGTGAGATTTTGTATCTAGGTAGTTTGTTAAGAAGGATGAGAGTATCTCTGTTGTAATCATATAAACACACATCATTCATTACTTCCTTGTACTGCTTTAACTGACCAAGAAAGGACAAAGGAATGCTGTCACGCATTGCAGTAGACTTGCATGCCTTCTGTCTCCACTTTTGGGATTTGTTGCAAACTCTCAGGCATAGGTTAAAGGATTAGGGTTTTAAGGACTTAATCGGCACATTATACATGCATATTTCATTATTATTAGAATAAACAAATAAATAGCAATGTTTTATGATTTCTACTCATGAGAAAATATGTAAGTGAACTGAAGAAATCGAAGGCTAAGCTCATTATCCATTTAGAACTACTGAGACAATCACACATGAGAAAAAGATGCAAATATTCTACGTTTGTAAAAGATTTCCAGGTTGCCTGTGCTTTTGACCACAGTTTATAAAACTCATGAGATTTTATGAGTAGACATCACTGCATCAACGTAACTGTAGCTGTTGTTTTTTTCCATTGATTTATTTTTAGAGAACATGGGAACAGTGAGCAGGAAATGCTCATTCTGGCAGAGATATATGCTCAAGTGCATACCACTAATACAGCCCTCACACAGACTAAATAGAGAGAGAGAAGGTTGTATGTTTTTGCAAGAAAGATTGACAGTGATTCTTTACTTTAAATCATTTATATTCCATCACATGTATCTGCATTTCCACTTGTCTCTGTTGCATTCGCAGGGCATTATTGCAATATTGAAGCATTTGTTTTTGAAGATACTTCATTAAACCCTGTGCATTCATCACTGTTTAGCTCATACTTGGACTAGCACAATAATTGTTCAATTTTACTCGAAGGGAAAATCTGTGGGTGCATGTTCACATGTGTGTACAGGTGTTTGATTATCTACAGGCTAGGTACAATCCTCTAATCCCAGGAGTCCCACAAACAGCTGATGATGTAATTGAGAAAGGGATCATTAGGTAAAACTGAGTTTGCCAATGCCCAAATGTACACTTTCATTGCAGAAAATCTACAAAGCTCCACATTTCTTACCTTCATTTTAAGTGGAATCGAGTTAAAAGTAACAAACCTCAGCAGTTACACATTATAACATTCCAGATTCAAAGCTTTATTGTCATATGCACAGTAAAGAAATATGTTTCCCAGCACAATGAAATTCTTACTTTGCCATCCACCCTGGAATTGAAGAAATCGAAGGCTAAGCTCATTATCTATTTAGAACTACTGAGACAATCATGCATGAGAAAAAGAAAAATATTCTTAAATTCTTAACCCTAGATTTATAGTATATTGGAAATAAGAATAAGAAATAAGAATAAAAACAGGATTGGTCATCATGTGCATAGTCACATATATAGTTAGCAAATTTTATTACAATTTTTTGTTTAAAAAAATAGCAAATTAATCTTTTACTCATGACTTTCATGTAAAATAAAAGATCGAAAATGTTATAAAAAAAGATGAAAATCTTATTTATTTGCAGGGTACATGTACACAAGTTAAAAAAAAGCAATATAAATGCATATTATGTGTTTTGTGAGGGTATTGGCTGCATTAAAATTAAAATTTAGCTAAATAAATACATGGATTTAAGGAAACTATCATTTGTCATTTGTCATAATCATTTGTATCGCATGTGGTGCATGAGACAGAAACAAAATTACCCTAAAATTTACCCTATTCTGTTTGTTAGAACTTACATTTTAAAAAGATTTTAAAGTAAGATATAAATACAATATAGATGTGCAACTATAATATAGAATATACAACTGAAACTATGTATGATGAATGTAAATAAAGTATTTTGGTGATGAATGATAAAGTGAAAATGTGAAAAGTAGAATGTGTCCATTAAAAGTATGTTCATAGTAATGATTGTTTGCTTATTTTTTACTGTGATGCAATATATTATGAATAAGAAAGGCCAGAGATGCAATTATATTAGAAATGGAAAGTAAATAACTATTAACAGTAATTTGCAAATGACTCTTTTTCATTTTTTCACAGTTGCTTCTGTTTTAGCTTCTAATTTCCCCCCTCCTACATAAAAAATCATCGAACTTGTCTTTGTAGGGTTAGGCCTATTCTGCTGGCTTCAATCACTGTATGGCCTAGATTTACTAAACCCCAGAGAGACCTTAAAATGAATTAAAATAGCTTAGCACCCCTTTTGGAAATAGCAGACATCAAAGGAATAGTTTTATTGTGATAAAGCTCAGTTTAATCTATTTTTCAATACTGCTGTGACCTGCCTAGATCAGCAAATTTATGAGATGAGACACTGTGACAAAAGTCGTGTTACCTTACTTTTGGTCTGACACATCAATATTGGTTTGTTTTCTAGAATCTAATAAATGCCAAGTTAATTTCCCATCAAAAAACATCTTTGTGTCAGAGCAATAAGAAAATTACATGAGCTCATCATTTTACCGTAGCTCCATCTTTAAAGATTGTCTAAAGTGAAATTCTACCTACTGAAATCTAAACTATGCCTCTGTCATAGATTAATAAAGATGCAATATGTTTTGCGTCTCTGTAATAATAATTTAATATTTTGTTTTGATATGTGCTGTTGACAACAGGAGGAGAATAAGTGTGCAGCTCTGTCATGTTGGTATCGCTGTAGCTCCTCATTGTGTTTGCTGTTGCGACAGGACTGAAGCTGAAGGGAGGAGGAACATATTTTTCCTTCATACAGGCATCCAAAACAAACAGAACATCCAGCATTCGAGCTCCTCTCCACTAGACCTAAAATTCCACAACATCTAGAAAGCCAAGGAATCGCTTCCCTTCCCCCTTCAGTCTTTCACATTCTCACAGTTACTATCTCTCTCACCCTCTCACACTCTCTGTCACTCAAGTCAATTCAATTCTCAAACCCTTTCACTCTCATTCTTTCTCACTTAATTGTGTCTCTCTTTCTTTCGTTCTCTCATACATTCTCATTTTCTCTCTATCTCTCTCCACACAGTGATACATTTTTTAAGATTTCATAGTTTCATAGAAAAGTCATTGTGTAGACCTTCTGATAAAAATGTGAAAAATACTTATTTTATCATGACAGACAAGTCTTTCTACATCACAAGTTATAATTGCCAATCAGGTTACAATAAGCAAATGCAAAGCATACATCACAATCTATTAAAATAGGTATGATTGTGTGTAATGTAGTACAGTATTTTTTAAATGTTTTTTATCCATATTTTTTCCTTGTTTAAGGTGCTGGATAAATGTGTCATGAAACCAAATGAAATGAATCAAATGCTGAGATCAGTTGTTTGAACAACATTTTTTTTGGCTCTTTTTCTAATAAGGGTCATGGGCTGACAAACAAGTTTCTCCACAAATTTACATAACAGAGAGTCGATGTGTATAATTCATCTTACTTGTATGTATTTGGAATATTAAAAATAACAGAACTCCTGGTGGGAACCCAAACCGACAAGGCGAATGGAAAAAAAGATTTGTTAATTGTTGTACTTGGGTGTACAAGTACATTCTTCTCCTTCTCACTTATTGTTTGGGGTAACAGCTCAGGGGCACCCATAATATAGCCCCCCTGGAAAACCAGAAATGAGGGTTAAAATAACCTACAGGACAGGACAACTTGTTAAACCCAGAAATGGAGGACCCAACCTTCCAATTATGAGCCCAACACCCTAATTACTAAGCCACTGCTGCCCTTAAAAATCTTTAAATCTGAAAGTTCTCTTTCTACGAATAAAATTGTTTTGCTGTGAGGTGACATCACTATGTGTGACACAATTGTTCTTATGTATTTGATAGATAGGTGGTGAGGATGTTGAGCTATCAATCTAAAGGTTTTGGGTTCAAATCCCAGGTCCACTGATGTTCCCAATGTGGGTTCTTTAATAGTATTAGTTAACCTCCTCCTGTAATTTTTTAGTTTGCTTATTTAAATCGCAAAGAGAATTCCCAAAGAGATGTGACCAAAACACTGATCTTTCAATATATGTGAGAGATGCGCACGTAATATGTCCAGATCTTAAAATACATAAATAAATAAAAGGTATCGACAAAATCTTTTTTAACATCTGTTGAAAACAAAGCAGTATAGACTGATACACTAAGTATTGTTTTCCAGGTGATATTTAAATCATAAAGAGAGAAAGGGAGAGGGTAAGAGAACCGAGCAGAAGGGAACACTGGAGTGTGGGAGGTAAAACCAGAGACGACAGTCATGTCCGTTTTCATCCTCCTGTTCGCTCTCTCAGCTAGCCCAGCTGTGCCTCTCTATCCAACCACATTAGGAAGTCATAAACATGCAACACACACACGCAATCTCTTGCTCTCCCTCACACACACAAATACACACACATACACATAGCACATTAATCGCTCCTCGTGCAGCTGCTGAAATGACTTCACTTTACACATATGTGATCAAGTACATATCTTTGAATAAGGCTCTTTAGTGATTTGCTGAAACTGCCTAATGGCAAGCAGAAATACCAGATATCCACTACATGAGAAGCAATGACACGACCTGCATTAGTTTGCATTAATTACAAGAATTGAATTCTGAGTGTAGATGCCCTGACCAAAAACACTTAGTTGGCTCACCTTAAGCTTTAAATACAGCACTCATGTGCAATGGCATTGTCCTTAAAACCATATGCAATATGACAACAGTTATTTCCATGGAGAGTTGCATCAATGTTTGGCTGAGATCATAAAATGACAATAGGAAAGTTTGTTCTGCAACGTTGACAGTTTAGAAGCTATTTTGAATTTGGGAAAAGATTAACTCTTTATTTTAATAGGATACATCATCTGACGTATTCATCTAAGAACCCTTCATTTAAGAATTGTTGCTCGCTGAGGAATATTAATCGCTGCAGTAATTATCAGAAGTTTGCGTATTTAGATCTGTATGTTTCTCATTCAGACAGTGTGTAATATTGTGTAATATTGATTTACATTTGGTCATTTAGCCGATGCATTTATACAAAGTGCCTTACAGGACAAGCAAACAGTGAGGGTTAAAGTGAACCTGGGATTTGAACCCACATCCTTCTGATTGATAGTCCAACGACTAACCGCTGAGCTACCATGCCTACTCAAACAACAAGATTTATAAGATCTACTTTTTATACATTACTACCCAAATATATTTGCAATGTGTTTGTCATTACTTAAATGAAATTTTGAAAAAAAAAAAAAATTTAACTGGCTCCTCAGCCCTTTAGTCTTGTGATGACAATCGCTTCCAAATGTGTAAACGCTGAGTGTAGCTGGTCGGTTCTTTTGTTTTTTGGTAATACAACAAACAAAACAACTTCCAAATCACCTTAATATATGTTTTCCCTGCACACAATATCGCTAACCACTCCTAACCACCAATCGCTGGTATTGCTGCTCACACCACGTAGACAAGCGTTTGTATGTCAAATGTACTGGTGATCGAAGCAATGGTGTGGATTTGTATAGAACACACACACACACACACACACACACACACACACACACACTGCCCTTATTAATGAGAGCTTAAGCTAGTGATTCACTAAACCGTTGCAAAAACCATACCAAGCCATAATATGCCAAGTATTCATTAATTCCCTAAATAAGGTAATTAGCATCACAGTTGTAATTTACCCCTGCTTAACATGATGCCCTAAAGATCTTAAGATAAAAGCTTTTATATAAAGAAAAATGCAAAACTTACAAATATTGTCATATATTACTATCATTGAGAGAATAATTGCTTCCCACATACAAATTCTTTGTTTCTTGCTATTTAATGGTGCAGAATACAACGAAGTTAAAAGCAAGATCTTGCTCTCTCTGTGCATGTCTGCGTCTGTGTGCATACCCATGATATAGGATTTATCTCCTTAGCCAACACCCTTGGCTGCATTGTTAATAAGTATCATACCCCCCTTCTCCTACACACACAGACACTCTCACACACACACACATAATCTCACTGTCTCTTGCTTTCTGTTAAATTGTTATGACACTTAAGCACTTCAGCGTCTGCTGCTAAAATATTCTTTTTTAATGACTAATGAACATGAGGCTGGATTCCTCCCTTGACAGGTTATTAACGTTTGGCACGTTGGCAGCTCTGTGGTACTGTGCTATAGACACATTTTTCCTGCATTGCAATGCAGATGTTCTGATGCCTATGCCCTGGGTCGTCGTGAATTAATTCAGACCCTCAAATCCCACTTTGTACAAAATATCAGACATAGCTGTAACCAATGAGGTTATTGTTTTCAAATTTAAGTTGTTGAGCCAGAGAGAGAGAGAGAGACAGAAATGAATTGTGGCTGTGGAGTTGGAGATGTGGTCTGCTTTTTCATTGACATTTTTAAAGAACTTACCTGGATCCACCAAAGGTTGTAATGTTTTTACATAAGGTTCTTCTTTCTGATTAACCATAAGGAAACTTCAAAGTTTCAAAGTTGCAGAGTGCTAAGCATCATTCACCTGTTTCCAGCCTGAAATTGGATATAATTTATGTAAAACAACAAAAACCATTTAAGCAAAAAAAAAATGTATGCAATTTATTAACCATTAAAACTCTAGTCATTCAATGGCAATGCATTATTTTACGAAAAAAAGCAAAAAAAAATGTGTGAAGTTATTAAAAGCTGATTTCATGTTTCAATTTCATTAAAAAAAGAATCTATATTTAAAAAATTACATGAATCTAGTAAAATTATCTGCCAATATAGTATATAAATGTATCTTGTTAAGATTTCATAAAATAAGAAAATGTTTCTTAAGAACTAGATTATTTATCTATTCAAGTCAAAAACAAGATTTCTTAAACTACAAAGATTTACTGACTTAAAGTCATATTTCAATTTTTGCAATGGCACAGTTTGTGGACCTGATGTAACATACATATGAGTGAAGGTAGTGACTCTCTTTGAAGTTAAACTATACAGTACTTAAATGTAACTATCCAATAAATTACTCTTAAAAATTGCACAAATGGTGACAGCTGTCTTGTAACAAGTATAATATGATTGTTCTTTAATGAACATATTTGTAGAATTTGTTGCCTTTAGGTTGGGGCCCCATTGCACCTGGAGTTTGACACTTACCCCCCTTTAAACAAGCATGTGTGAGAGACATCCCCTTGGGTATTCTTATTTGAACAGGCATGAGTGGGGCATTATGCACTTGAGTGGGAGGGATACATCGCTTTGACATTATTTGATTTGCTGCTAAATATTAGTCATTTACATTGTATACATTTACACTCTAGTGCACTTTAACTTCATTTACACCCTGCTTCTTGTAAGACAAGCGGTCGACCCTTAAACACGGCACAATATTTAGGTTCTAATAAGCTTGCTTGTAAAGGGTAATGTTGGCTTGATGAAAAGGCAGTCAGCAGAGGTGGAGAATGAGGGAGGAACAGGGGGAGAGAGAAGGTGAGAGCGACAAAGAGAACGATTGCAGTGGGTTAGAGAAATCTACAGCCTGCAGTGTGTGTTGTACAGGGACCTGCAATCAATAAGTAGCTCCTCTTTTGCCCCCTCAAGGACGTGTTAATATACGGAGACACACACACACACACATCAGGGTCACAGTACACATTCACTCGAATACACCCTGGGTCTACACGGCGCCATTTTATGAGCGCTTTAATTGCTATGATGTGTAGAGGAAAGAGCTACTGGGAGAGAGATTTATTAGCAGTAAGTAAGTGAGATATGAAGGGAAAAAGGCAAGAGGAAAGTGAGACTGTTAGGTGGGGAGCGGATGCTGGCATGATTCCATAATATTGATTTAATGCTTATACCAGTGTCATAATGCTCAGAACTGAGTGATACTGATACAAGTGAAATGTCACCCTTAAGAGGTATTAGTGCAGTATAATCACTCACCACATGAGGTATTTGTATGAATGATCATCCACCATGTGAGGTATCTGTAGAATATATCTACACATCATACCTGTTTAATATCATCATCCACCATGTGTAGCATCTGTCACTCACCATATCAGTTAATTGAATGTTCAAAAACCATTCGAGGTACCGACTTATTACATTCACCATGTTCTATCCCTGTTTATAAAACAGGTAGTTCCTGTCCTTAAATCCGATTGGCTAAGCCGTTTGTCCAGCCGTGACAATAAGACACACCTCTGACCGCTTCATATTCATATCAATGTGTTTATTTTAAAATCTGGCCTGGGTTACGTCATGGAAGACCAGTTAATTACAGATTTTTTACAAATGCATTTATGAAACAAACCTTGTGTTTTTATCATAGTGAGTTTGTAACTATTAAAAAAAAACACTAAGTCTCGCAAGGTTGTGAATTATTTTGAATAAATTCCAAATAAATCAATAATAATTTATGCACGATAATGCACGCCAATAAGAAACGACTTATTGCTTTAATAATGTAATCACCCAATAACTGTTTTGAATGCATAACTGTCATTCATTCATTCATCCATTATCTTCTGCTTAATCCTCTTATGTAGTGGTTCCCCATGCCCATTCATGGCGAAATTTTGAGTGCTATATATTATTATTATTATTATTTTTTTTTTGTATTTATTTATTAATTTTTTTAATTTGGTCAGATTTTTAGATTTCACTTCTAAATTTTGTATTCAGTAGTATGAGATCAAGACACCAAAATGAAAAACATATGCTGATCTATGAAGATAATTGAGAGCAAGAAGTGCAAAAATGCGTAAAGATTGGAGCAAAAGATGAAGATAGCAAAGATGTGATTATTAAGCGTTGAGAATAGGCTGAGGAAGGCAAAGGCATGGATGAGATTATTATGGTACAATGTGTAGGCAGTTACAAAATCCTGCTTATTCGAATAAATGCTTTAAGAGGCAGCATGCCCGGGAGGAAAAAAGATTTGTCTGTCCACCTTCTATCAAATAGCATTCACTTGCCCACATAATAAACACATGCTCTAATTAGAAATAAGATGGGTGTGTAAGAGAGAGAGAGAGAGAGAGAAAGAGAGAGACAGAGAGCATGACTGAGGGAGGATGTGGCTCAAGGTAGGCAGATTTGTTCCCCTTTTGATTCCAAACAGAAATCTATCAAAACACATGTCTGTGTTCTGATGTCTGTGGGGGGAATACATGCATATCTGCGGCTCTTAGGGGTCTCTGTAATTAGGCAGGATGGAAGAGGAGAGGGAGAAAAAGAAAGAGAAAAAGAAAGAGATCGACCTTGAAGTAATGTTCATGTAGACGGAGAGAGCTGAGTGGACTAGAGCAAGGTCGTCCGATTCATTTAAAACTGCCTGTCTGACAGCAGATGCCCTCCACATGAATATTTATGCTGCTTTAACAACCAGCACTGGATGCCAAGCGTGTTTGTGTGTCTGTCTGTGTGTGTGTGTGTGTGTGTGTGTGTGTGTGTGTGTGTGCATGCATGTGTGTGTGTGTCTGTGTGTGTGTGTGCATGCATGTGTGTGTGTGTGTGTGTGTGTGTGTGTGTGTGTGTGCATGCATGTGTGTGTGTGTGTTTGTCTGTGTGTGTGTGCATGTATGTGTGCGTGTGTGTGTGTGTGTGTGTGTGTGTGTGTGTGTGCATGTATGTGTGTGTGTGTTTGTGTGAGTGTGTGTGTGTGTGTGTGTGTGTGTGTGTGTGTGTGTGTGTGTGTGTGTGTGTGTGTGTGGTTCGATACAAACCCATCCGTTTACCACACTCACCCTGTTTTCTGAGCCTTGACTCTCTAACCTTTTCTCATTTTCTTGTATAACCTAAACACAATTTACACTTTTGCTCACAATTTATCCACTGTTTTGAGTTAGTTAACTTTCTTGCTCTGATTGCTACATTTCACATACAGTTCTTAACTTACTTTTAAGTTATGCTCAAGCGAACTGGATAATAGTCACCATTTAAACTTCTTAATGTCGGGTTGGAGTGTGGGGTTACCTTAGTCTGTCAGGTCAAGTTTCAGCACAGTTCATTTATTCATTATCTTCTGCTTATTCCTCTAATAGGGTTATGTGGTGTTCCCAATGCCCATCCAAGGGAGAACGTTTCTGGCGCTGGGCAGATACACCCAGGACAGGGCGCCAATCTATCGCTGGGCACACACTCACACAGACACACACATAAACAATATATGGGGCAATTTAGAGCATTTAGTTCACTTTGAATCCATGTTCTTGGACTGTGGAAGGAAACCAGAGAACCTGAAAAAAACCTGCGTGGACACGGTGAGAACATGGAAACTCCATCAGATCCTGATGAAAGGCTATTCCTTAAAACTTAACATGCTTGCTTAAGTGCGCTAAAAAATCTAAAACCGTAGGCTACATGAATCTAGGTATTTAATAGTTCTGTTATACTAAACATTATTTTAATGGAAGCTGAATTTTTTTTCACTATTAAATACTTATTTTGCATATTGTGCATAGTTTCCTTTTCTTCATATGCATTACCTGTTTTATCTTTGAATTTATTTTTCTCATGCCTCTCATTCCTTGTGTGTTTAGGTATCCATTATTTTGTGGGGACAGTAATTAGTTTACCCTCTTAAGAAGTGGAGACTAACTTCTTCTTGTGTTAATTATGGTTGAGGTTTGCTTGAGTCGCCATAAAAGGAATGAAAGTCAAATTAAGCCCCTGCAATGTATGAAAATGGGTCTGTGTGTGCTCTGTACAAGCAAAACCAGCCCTTGCTCCTTTCCCCCATCTTTCACCCCATCCCTCCATTCAACATATTTCTATCAGTCAATAACGTATAAACTAGTTTCTTTTCTTCTCATGGTGACCCCTGACCACAGTGCATGCATAGATAGCCGTGGTTCATCTTGTGGAGGGAAAGAGGTCCAAGTCGAAGATCTTTCAACATTGTGACATAGATGTTTGATATCATTTGCAGTGAAGTCAGAAAAGACTTCAACTAGAAAGTTGTGGGACTGAACTAATATAAGAAAAGTCATTTGAATTTTTTTAAATGTGTATTTTAAAATGTGCAGATTAGGTTTACATTACACATAATACATTTTTAATATCCTTTTTAGTTACAGCAGCTATTTGTCTCAAATGATTTGGAAATCATTTTGATCGACTCCAAGGAGAAATTTCATATAAAAATATGAACTGTAAGTGGATTGCAGCTTTTATGATTTGTTTTTTAATGCACTGTCATCGGTACTGAAGCATGATTTACTCTAGAATTAATACATTATGCCAGTTCCCAGCCATAATCTATGTAAAAACAGGAACAATGAGTTACAGTCACAATTTTCTTTTCTACACTTTATTTTCTAGAACTTTCTTATTGTTGCTTTCCTCTCTCTCTCTCTCCTGCTCTCTCTCTCTTTGCATAAGAGAAAGTTTAGTAAATGTTTGCAGAGAATTAAGGTGACTGTGTGCACACTGATGTGGGTTAGTGTATAGGGAATCGAGCAGTGTGTATGTGTGTTTAAAATATAATGAGGTACTGCTCATTAATATGAAGCTCAAAAGCTTGTTTTCTTTGCCAGGAGAAGACCAACTGTGTTTTTAATTAGGCTGTGTGTGTGCGTGTGTGTGAGCGCATGTGTATATGTGTGTGCGTGTGTGTGTTTAAGCGTGACTGAGTTCAGTTACAGATGTAAATGGAGTTGGGTCAAACTTAAAACATGTGACCTGAATTTATTGTGCTTCAAAAGGAAGAGCAGACATTTAAACCTAAGCTTTATATTATTGTGTCTTATTCTCAATATTATATACCCAGCAGTTTGCATAGTTTCCTTAATATTAGTACTTCATTTGCTGTTTTTAACATCTAAAATAGGTGGGATATTCAAGTGTTTTACTTGTAAAGCTGTATGTTCAAACACAAGGTTTATGCTATCAGTTTAAAGATTAAATGTTTAAGTCTCAGGACCACCAAGCAGCCATTATTGTGCTTACAGAGAGTATTGCTCTTGACTCTTAAATGCTTGGTTTTAATCATAAATGATTTAATTGCAAATTGCAGTGGAATACACCATCAGCTATACAAGTACATGTAAAGGACAAACAAATGTGTCTCTCTAGCCTCTGAGCATGTTGTCAATGAAAATGAATATAAATAGGACAGCGGTCTCATTCGCTTCCTACTTTAAGTACTTTGCTCACTTGTAAAGCAGAGGTTTATAGCAGTTGATTAAAAGATTAAGAGTTAGGTAGAGCCTATAATCTTCATTTGTTCGGATTATGTCATGTCTCCTAGTTGGAGAATTGTGTCTGCTGAAGGCTGTAAATGTGCACTCAAGTCAAGATACAATGCTCTAAACTTAAAAATAAAATTTTTAACAAAGTTGGGGATTTTTTTTTTTAAATCATCAATAGCTTATATAAATGATACTATACTATATTATACTTTTATATTATATGTATTAATGTAGGAGGATATACAATAAGTTAAAAATAATACAAAATTACAGTGTCAAAAAGAAGGCTCTGTGGATGGTCTATTGTATTTTTTTATTATTTAGACTTATATTAATATCTTTATGGTAAGGTTAATTAAGTGTATGAAGTTACATATGGGGTGGTTCGGGGGCATAGTGGTTAGTATGTCTGACATCTTGGCACTGCGAATCCAGGTTTGAATCCAGGTTTTTAAAAAACAAATTTAAGGTAAATTAGCTGCCCTATCTAAATCACCTTTATGTAGTATGAGTAAGTGTGTCCAGGGTGTATCTGCCCAGCACCTGAAATGTTTTTCCCTGGATGACTCCTCCACACAACAGTAATAGAGAAGATGTAAATTGGAAGATGATGAGATTAGAGTAGAGTTACATGTTTATATTTGGACACTCCTGTCTAAATTAAAGGTTATATTCTTTTATAATAGTATATTATATTCTTGTGAAAAAAGCTAATGCATCACCTAAAGGAACTATACAGATTTTTTTGCTAAATGTAACTTTAATTAATTAAATTTAAACATAAACAATCATTACTTCTGCACATCTTTAAATTTAAATATGCTTTACCACTAAGAGCAGCCAGATTCATCATTCATAGTATGTATATTAACGTGATGGAATGTTGGGTGATGCATATTTTTGCAATCGTGTGAAGGACTGTACTCCTGGCATACAATGAGCCAAAAATAACCAAGCAAAACCACTAGACCTTAATCCCTTGGTGGATAGAGTATAGTAAGGGCTTGGTGGTTAAAGTAAGTACTACCATTGGGTCACTGTTGGATAGTTTAGCCACATCCCTAACCCAGAGTTGACTGAATGATGTAATGACTTATGTGAGTCACTATGAATACAGGCTTTTGCCAATTGCTTGTAAATGTTAAGTAAATGTGATGTGAATGTGATGTTGACATAGACCATTTTTTTTGTACAAGATTGCTACATTGCTAGATTCAGCTGTATGCAAAAAAACGTTTTTTTTATTAAATTCATCCATTCATTCATTATCATCCGGTTAAACCTCTACTAGGGTTGCGGGGGGGTCCCCATGCCCATCCAAGGGGAACATTTTGTGCGCTGGGCAGATACACCCAGGACAGGGTGCCAATCTATCGCTGGGCACACACTCATTCACACAGACACACACACACACAAACGCACACTATGTGGGGCATTTTAGAGCATTTACATTGAATCCATGTTTTTGGACTGTGAAAAGAAACCAGAGAACCCTAAGGAAACCCACACGAACACAGGGAGAACATGGAAACTTCATGTACATTGGGATTCGAACCTGGATCCCCAGTGCTGAGAGGCAACATTCTAACCACTAAGCCACTGTGCCGCTCATCTTATTAGATTATGTTTTATTAATTTTATGTATCAATGGTAAATTGATACATAAAAAAAATTCAGCTTCCATTAAAATGGTTAAATGTGACGTCATCGCCGAAACACATAAAATACAATCTATTTTTACTAAATTTATCTAATTCACTTAGAAACCAATGAAATTGACCATGGATTCCCTGCAATAAAATGCAGGCATATACAACGTGTTTTTGTCTTAAGGCTTTAAGACTGTTCAGACTGCAATTGATATCTTCTTTTAGTGAGACATCTGCTTTATTCGTTGGGTATTCAGAAATTTGTTTCTGACTATGCTGTATGCTTTTGCACCGGCAGTGTTGCTGGGTGTAATTGCTTTGTGAGTCATTTTATGTGTGTGCCCTCGAGCTGACTTCTGTCTATGTTGGGTCTATGCCACTAAACCTGGTATAGGTTGACCTATTTTTAAAGTGATCTCGCACCATTGTGTATACAGACACAGGCCACAATACACATAACACAACCTTTACATGTATTTCTGCTATGGACATTTAAATCTTAAAGAGCATTACACAGACAGTTGTAACCTGATGCATAGTTGGTTTCTTTATATAATTGAGACTGTATTGTTTTTATATGCAATGCAATTTTAGGTGAAAACATGTTTTGAGGTTACGGTAATGGTTACTGCAATACATTTATATGTAATGTTCATCTTACTTTTCAAAAATGATTGGAAATGTATTTCCAGCCCCAAGTCCCCATTAGGCATGAAATCAAATGTCTGCGGGGTGGTGGGTGGTTATAACAAATCTGGGACAAGACACACAGAGACTTGTGTAAGGAGAGCTCACCAGTAATGTACTGTAATCTATTACCAATATTTTGACATACTATAGTATAGGAAGGGCGGCACGGTGGCTTAGTGGTTAGCACGTTCACCTCTCAGCGCTAGGGATTCCCGGTTCGAATCCCAATCTGAGTGGAGTTTCCATGTTCTCCCCGTGTCCGCGTGGGTTTCCTCCGTGTTCTCTGGTTTCCCGGTTTCCTCTCACAGTCCAAAAACATGGATCAAGTCAATTGAATTCTCCAAATTTGCCCCATATAGAGTGTGTCTGTGTGAGTAAGTGTGTGCCCAGCGATAGATTGGCGCCTTGTCCTGGGTGTATCTGCCCAGCGCTCAAAACGTTCTCCCCTGGATGGGACCCCCCCACCCCCCCAAGCGACCCTATTAGAGGATAAAAGCGGGAGATAATGAATAAATGAATAATATAGGGTGGCATGGTGGCTTAGTGGTTAGAACGTGCACCTCTCAGCACTGGGGATTACTGGTCTACTCTAAATTGTCCCTATAGCCTTTGTGTCCCCACGCCCAGTAGAGGGTGAGTGTTGTGTCAGGAACTGAATCTGGCATAAAATACCGGGCCAAGTCTAAAATGCGAGTTAATCGCTGTGGCCACCTCTGCAGAATAAAGGATAAAATGCTGAAAGAAGAAAAGAAGAGTACATACTATAATATAAGACATTATTCCAGTTATACCAGTTAATTGAGAAAATTCCAAAAGTATCTTAAGTCTGCCTGACATTATCTTAGATTATACTAAATGAATATTCATGCTACAGTACACACATATATACAGATAAACTGATATGTAGGTATAAAGTATTTAATTTACAAGTTGAATACATCATCGAAACCTCAGTTTAGTGTAGTCACCATGGTGTCAGTACAAAAGTCCCAAATTATTAACGGTGGGGTGCCTTTCTGAGTCACCATTACTTTTCTTCAACTTCAACACATTATATAATAACAACCTTACAAAGCCTTTGACTTGTGGCTTCACTGCGGTGCTGATGATTTATTGTGGGGAGGCACAGATATTAAAGTATTATTTAAATTTTTTTAACCTTATCGTGTCACCATTGGTCACTCAACACCCTGTTTTATTTTTAAGATTTAAAAAGAGAACACCTGAAAGTTTACACCAGCAAGAAAAAAAGGTGTTGTTAACATTTGAAATCAACAAATCCTTAAATTCCCATTTAGTAGAAAGATGTATAGGTGGAGCTTTATAATGGTTTTTATTCAAATGTAAATGTAGGACAGTAAGGACAGTTGATATGCTCTGCTTTAATAAATAGCCATTTTAATAAACCAGCCCACAATTTGGTTGATAAGAATATATGGTTAAACTGACCCCCCCCCCCCCCCCCCAGTGGTGGACGTGTTTACCACTGAGCTACCATGCCGTAGTCATCTAATAATTTGTTTAAAAAAACACTAGTAGTATGTTATATATCAGTTTGGCTTTATGGTATTCATAATCTTTTAATCTTTATTATTATTATTATTTTTATTTTTATTAAAAAAAAAAAAAAAAAAGATTTATTATTGTTGTTGTTGTTGTTGTTGTTATTATTATTATTGTAACTTTGGGTAGTGGGTGGCACGGTGGCCTGGGTGGAGTTTCCATGTTCTCCCCATCTCCACGTCGGTTTCCTCTGAGTTGTCCGGTTTCCTCCCACAGTCCAAAAACATGGATTCAAGGTAAATTGAATGTTTTAAATTGCCCCATATAGTGTGTGTTTGTGTGTGAGTGTGTGTGCCCAGTGATAGATTGGCAGCCTGTCCTGGGTTATCTGTCCCGCCTCCCCTTAGTGATCCTTGTAAATTAAGCAAATGATAATAAATGAATAATGAACGTTGGGTAGTTTATGTTATGGAGTAATATGTCATACTGGGTTTTTAACATTCCAGTTTGCCAAACAACTTTTTTTATTGGCTAATGGCTACTCACATATTTTAGTATGTTTTTATCACTGCATGTATTGTGTTTTTGTTGTTTTTATTGCCCACCCAGACTACCACTAAAAAGATTTGTAATCCTGAATTAAAGGTTACTATGAAAAATGATTATCAATAACATAAAGGTCACCTGAATGTCTTGGTAAAGGGGTAAACTCAAAAATGTTTGTGACGTTTCCATTTTCCACTGACGTATTTTGAAGACACCCCCACTGCCACTATTTTCCACAAAAAATGTACAGATACCAGGCCTTGGGCTAATAAAAAGGTCAGGCTAGACTGCTGATTTGTCCATTTGTGAAGTGTCCTGGTATGCTTGACGCATCAGCAGGTTTACTTGCGTCAGTGTCCCATAGGAGGGTGGCCTGACAGTTTGGCTACCCCACCTGCCACAATATGTGACCTTCCCTGTCCTATAGCTTGCTTTTATGTTTTTTAAATTTTGTCACAATGCACAATAAAGATTTTAAAAATTGCAAAATGGTTCAATGGACTCTAGCTATCATATGAAATGATTTTAAATGTTTCTCACAGCACATCAAATTTATACTCTGTAAAGGACAGATATCTGTGTTATGTTATCTTCATTAATAGCACTCACACTACAACCAAAGTTATAGTAACCAAAGTTTAACTCCAAGTCAGGTACATTTCATACCATTATACTTTAATTAGTTAACAGTGATCATCTAGTCAAGACATAATCTAGTTTTAGAGCCAACAGAGAATTAAGTTTGGGTCTTACTATTCCTCTTTTTCCACTTTCTTGCAGTTAACTGAGACTGAGTCTTCCTGACAAACAGAAACATTCATTCAGCCTCTCTAAGTGCTTTTTTTTTTTTTTTTTTTTTTGCCTTGGCCCGCTTCTCTACAGATGAATTTACAGACAGCTGCAATTGGCTGCTGCTCAGATTTGGTTCTCATGAGGGTAATTTCCGCACTCTATGATAAGTCTGGATAAGGTACTGTGTAGGACATTAACACATAATATGTATTTTTTTATCCCTAATAGTTTATTTATTTACTGTATATATCCACAAAACTATATTTGCTTGTGATTTGACCTGAAATGTTTCACTTAAAATAAATCAATATAAAATAAAAATATTTATAGTAAATAGTAAATATTTTATATTGTAAGACTGGGGTGCCTTTTTTTTCAAAAATTGCATGTCCTTATGCAGAGCGAAAATAATCTCTTCCTCATCTCTCATCTGTAAAAAGTTGAATGATAACTTGATAACTAAACTTAAATTGTTTAGCCAATGGACTATAGCATTGCTTGTCAGAGATTTGGTTACTCCTTTAAGTTGACGGGTGGCAATTGTTGAGTGGCTAACTGGGACTATGAGTCGGGGTAGTTACAATGCCTGCAGTCAGCAGGAGTACCTGTTACTTGGATAAAACCTCGTACACGTATCTGTTACTGTTCTGTAAGCGCATTCAGCTGCATTTGAAACCTCTGCACTTGGTTGGCACTCAGTGTCGGGTCTGGGTCTCTAAAGTCTGGGTCTCTATTAGTCTTCGCTTCGTATGTTTTATGTCACAGATCATGCTTAGTCTTTAAACTCAAAACTTTATCACAATCAAATAATTAAATCTGTTTTTTATCGTATTGTAGCAGTGGAATAAAAGGTAACCTGCTTCACTCATAGACTGAAAAACATTAGTTTCATAACTCTTATTCTCTTAAGCCAAGCCTTCTCTTCCTGTTCTAGTCACTTTAACTGCTGTCATTAGTGGAGCAAGGCCAATGCATACTTAACCTCAAATTCCACGTTACATCACCTCCACACACCATACTACTGAGTGAATTCACTGATTCTTAAACGATTGGGATTTTGGCCAAAAATAATATTGTACGGAACAAGTTACAAATGGTTATATTACCTAATACCAAAAAAAGATTTTAGGATGATAGATTTACAGGTGCTAAGCTATTCTGGCGGTTAAACACATATGACCAGAAGGATGATTGGTCAGAACTTGTCTTATCAAAACTACATCAAGACATGTGTGTTCTGAGTGCGGTGGCTTAGTGGTTAGCACATATGTCTGTCAGTGTTGGGATCCAGGTTCAAATCCCAATATAGTTGGAGTTTCTTTGTTCTCCCTGTGGCCGCATGGGTTTTCTCTCTGGTTCTCTGGTTTCCTCCAGCAATCCAAAAAAACATGGATTCTAGGTAAATTGCCTTTTTTTACATATACATAAACATTAAAGAGTCTGTTTAGATCTGGTTGTTTAATTGTGACTTCGCTGGTCAGATCACAAGCAGATACATTTAAGTACGTATGTTCACACCTGAGGCGGCACGGTGGCTTAGTGGTTAGCACGTTCGCCTCTCAGCGCTAGGGATTCCCGGTTCCCATGTTCTCCCCCTTTCTGCGTGGGTTTCCTCCGGGTTCTCCGGTTTCCTCCAGCAGTCCAAAAACATGGATCAAGTCAGTTGAATTCTCAAAAATTGCCCCATATAGAGTGTGTGTGTGTGAGTGAGTGTGTGCCCAGCGATGGATTGGCGCCCTGTCCTGGGTCTATCTGCCCAGCGCCTGAGATGTTCTCCCCTGGATGGGCATAGGGAACCCCACCGCGACCCTAATAGGAGATAATGAATGAATGAATGAATGTTCACACCTGGCATTCAAAATGTGTTTAGGGTAACCACTTGTGTTCACTTAACCACTTCACCCGAGTTTATGATGGCATTTCCTGAAAAACAGTGTACACATTAATTTACTCATTATCAGGTTTGAATCCCAATCTGGGTGGATTTTCCATTTTCTCCATGTGTCCCCGTGGGATTTCTCCGGGTTCTTTGTTTCCTCCCACAGTCCAAAAACATGGATTCAAGGTAGGTTTTTGTTTGTTTTTGTGTGAGTGAGTGTGTGCCCAGCGATATATTTGTGCCCTGTCCTGGGTGTATCTGGCCAGTACCTGAAACATTCTCCCATGGATGGGCATAGGACCCCCCCAACCCTAATATAGGATTACGCAACAGATAAAGAATGAGTAAATAAACAAATGAACGAGTAGATAATTATTTGCGTTTTCTTTCATTATGGTTAACACGATTACTTTTTTAGTAAGGGGGGGTTAAATCAACCACATATTTATATGAACAGAATTGTGGGATGGTTTATTAAAATGGCAATCTATTAGAAGAGCATGACAACTGTCCTTACTGTCCTGCATTTACATTTTAATAAAGACCATTATAAAGCCCTACCTCTGCATCTTTCTTCTAAATGGAATTCAAGGTATCCAGGGACTCAAGGTAAATTGAATGCTCTAAATTGCCCTATTTGTTTGTGTGTGTGACATGCTGATTGGTATATTGCCTGGAATCACCTATGAATCACATAATCACAATAGCAAAGACACACTGGGACACATTAAATCAAGCTGAGGAGTGCGTATTAGACTGTCACACAGACATTATATCAATTCATAAATATATATAGACATAGATTCCAATAAAATAACAAGCTCACAAAAAAGTAGAAACCAGTTACTCAGCAATCAATGTTCACTTTAAAACCCGGACTAGATTACTTTGCAGAATATCAGTTTATTAACGCCTTTATGAATCAAACCTTGTTTTTTTTTATTATAATGTACATGTGTATGTAGACATTTTATAAAAGAAATAATGCACTCGAGCTACGTGTAAAATGTGTAACTATACTCGTCTGCACAATGTGCCTAATAACACCTCCTTCCCATGAATTATTTACAATAATTCATTCCCTCTCGTGCCTTATTTCTTTATTGTAGCTTACCCAAATAATATATTGTCAATTTTAAATTAATTGAAAGATAGGATTCAATGGTGTTCCGATTAGTTGTTGATAGGACACTTGTAACAATGTACCACAAGCACTTTGTTTCTTTGTGGGTCGTTATAACAGCTCTGGCTTTTATGAAAAGGTAATGTCAATACATCATTGTGGCTGGGGGGGTGATTCATGCATCAGTTTGTGAATGGGAGGCGGAGTCAGGAGATCAGAAGCGATAGGCAAACACACCTGGGAAGCAATTTGAGTAATTGTCTGTGTGGCAGGTGTTCTGAAGAGCAGAGACCTGCAGCAGAAGAGTTGATTTATCTGTCTTGTTCTTGTGTTCTATTCTGCTGGAAAGCACTTTTAGGCACAAGTAGATGTATTTTCATAAAACCTCTTGTTGAGTTCCTTTCACACCTGCCTCCATCCTGATGTCTCTAGACCTGTAGTATCAATAATTATATAAAATAGAACCCAACAAAAGCAGATTTGTGAGCACAAACCAGAAATGGCCAAAGGCATGTTTAATTAACTTTAATGTCTGTATGTTGTATTTATTAAAATACTTCCGGGAGTATTTGAATGTTGTAGCGATACAGGTGTAATATATAGCAGACATTATTACCTTTTGTTTATTGTGCAATAAATAATAATGATAAGCTCGGTGGCTTAGTGGTTAGCATGTTTGCCTCTCATCACTGAAGATTCTAGGTTCACATCCCAGTCTGGATGGAGTTTTCATGTTCTCCCCATGACCGTGTGGGTTTCCTTCAGGTTCTCTGGTTTCCTCTCACAATCTAAAAACTGTGGTAAATGGAATGCTTCAAATTGCCCAATAAAGAGTGTGTTTGTGTGTGTCTATGTAAGTGAGTGTGTCCAGTAATAGATAGGCACCCTGTACTGGGTGTATCTGCCCAGCGCCCGAAACGTTCTCCCCTGGATGACCCAAGTACAGGATTAAGCGATAGATAATGAATGAATGAATGTTTTGGCACCATGTGTTCCTCCATCTGCTTATGATAAAAACCACAATTGATGATTTCTTTAATTAAATTGTATGTAAATATATCTCTGTTTTTACTACTGAATAGAGTGAATAGAACAAGAATTCTTAATGATGTTATTTTTCACTTTATAAAACTACTAAGAAATAAAAGCATGGCATGAAAAACATAATTCAGTAGATTAAAAGCATATACAAAATATCCTTGGCACTGAAAACATGAATTCATGTAATATTGATCAGTGTAACATCATACATAATGGATTAAATCCACAGACACTTACACAATGATTAATTTAACTTCACTTTGACAACAACAATTTAATAGGCTTTTTTCATTGTTGTGGATGAAGATTAAACAAAACATTCTGCCATTTATGTTGCTGCCAGAGAGGGCTTCATTCATTTAAGTGGCTTCGAAGTATATTCTATACAGTAATAAATTCAATGCTATTACAGAGACATTCTAAAGGCTCTGTGTAAGTCACCCAGCAAAGGTGCAAGAGAGTTCACAGCTGTGTGTGTACCGCATTTTAATGCTTGGACCTGCAGGTTCTTCATGTATGAGGGTGTGTTTGTGTTTATTTGTGTTGCTGTTGGCTATTGAATAGGCTGTGCATGTACGCACGCATGCGCACACACACACACGGGGGCACAAACACACACACACACACACACACACACACACACACACACACGGGGGCACAAACACACACACACACACACACACACACACATGGGGGCACAAACACACACAAACCCTCAGGCCTATAGTGTTACTGTGACATGAATGAAACCTTTATTAAAGGGAATTTCCTTAGGCCCAAGACGACCTGCCCTGCCCCTAAGCTTTTTGGAATATACCTTCCCACAGTCCCCCCAAAGAGATACTTCAATGTTCACTGTTCTCAAAGCACTCATAGCAAGGGGCGTCATCAACGACTCAGAACATACTTCCTCAAGTGAAGACCACAAAAGAACAATAACACCAACTGTTTTGTGAGTGTGAGTGTGAGTGTGTGTGTGTGTGTGTGTGTGTGTGTGTGTGTGTGTGTGTGTGTGTGTGTGTGTGTGTGTGTGTGTGTGTTTTAAAGTTTATAGTTATCCTGTTCTTTTTTTCTCAACTCCCTAACATTGTTTCCGTTATTACAGAAGTGTGGGCAAATGAAACATGTGCTAAAGATCAACGCTACAGTTTACTGAATTATTATTATTATTATTATTATTATTATTATTATTATTATTATTATTGAAATATTTTTGTTTGCCTAGCATTTTTTTAAAAGAAGGAAGTTCTATAAACTCATTTTATTGTACAACATTTAAATCCATGAAAAAGTAAAGACTAAGGCTGTCCACGTTTTTACAAACTACTGCCTATTTAATACTTGAATTGCTCTGTATGTTTTAGAAAAATATAAAATATATACACACTACAGATGTGTGTGAAAACCTGATTTAAGAATAAAGCATTTAAGAAAACATTTCTTAAACATTTTAAAGTTAATCGCATGCAATACACTTCTTTTTACATTTACAGCTGTACTATATATATATATATATATATATATATATATATATAGAGAGAGAGAGAGAGAGAGAGAGAGAGAGAGAGAGAGAGAGAGAGCACCAAAAGAAGCAGAGAGTAGGCTGATTTTTAGATCGGCTGATTGGCCAATTTTTCATTGTACAGAACTGCTGTGTTGGGGATGGGGTGGTCTTCACAAACCCATTTATTTTATTACTCCTATAACAAGCCTGCAGTGGCAAAGTGATCTGCCATTAAACCATTTCTGCATGCAGAGAGAAAGAGAGAGAGGGAGCGAGAGCCAGAGAGAGACCAGTCACACTTGAGTTCTCCCTTGAGAGAAGGGCTTACAGTAAAGACACACATATTTGCGCACATGCGATCTGAACATTAAAACGGTACAAGCTGCTTACTGATTAATGGTGCTTCTGTAGGTTCTGTACAATATATGTCATTTGCCAGAAACAATCTGGAAGGCCTTAGTATGTTAAATCAATTATCACATGTGCAGAAATGAAAGAAAAGCATACAAACAGAATGTGGGTGTGCATTAACACAGATTGAATTTCATTAACTAAATGCCAGTTATTGATGTTCAAGGAAAAACTTATTTAAATGAAGCATTATTAGCATTTTAACACTATGCTTCTCTACCACGTGAATAAGAAACTCAGACATATTGATTAAAATCTGATCATTTAGCAGATGCTTTTATCCAAAGTGAATTACAAGTACTAACTTGATAGTTGGGGTCGGAACATGTGGGTCAACCCATGGTACAGCACACCTGGCTCAAGGTCTCAAGTTAGTAACTTTGGTGATCTTTGGATTCGAACCACCAACCTTCAGATAACCACTAAGCTACCACAACCACAATAGCGATAGGGACTCATTTGGATGTTGCAGCTCTAGGCAAGTGCTGACAAATGTCATTAGTATGTTCTCCACTTTACATAGAATAGCTTTCTTACAATTTTATTATATACAAATGCTGTACAATGTTGGTGAACATACTAATGACATTTGTTGGCACATGCCTAGAGCTACAACTTTCAGATGAGTCTCACTTTCTTTATTGTGGGTGTGGTTCTTAGTGGTTATCTGAAGGTTGGTGGTTCGACTCTCAAGTCCAACAAAGTTACTAACATCAGGCCATCGTACAGCACCCCTGGAGGAATTAAGGGCCTTGCTCAAGGATGGACTTGGGATTCGAACCACCAACCATCAGATAACCACTAAGCACCACACCCACAATAGCGATAGGGAATCATTTGGATGTTGCAGCTTTAGGCATGTCATTAGTATGTTCTCCACTTTACTTAAAATAGCTTAAATAACTGAAGTCGCACTAACATTGTCTTATAATATTATGATAAACAAGTGCTATACAATGTTGGTGAACAGTTCCAAAATACACTGTACAGTGCTGCACATTCTCCTTCTGCACAGTAAGTTTGAAATCCTCAGGGACAGTGCACAATGTTCGAACCATACATATGGATTTCTTATAAAACTTTCTAATGTAGTTCTGTAATTTTGTATTTAAAAGCCAAAGAATGCCAATGACTGGGTTATGATAATCATTTATTGAAATGCAATTCTTTATTATTAAGGTCCAACAATAGTAAAAAGTACAAACATAACTCATATAGAAGCTTAGTCAAAGGGCCTCTGTTAGGCGCTCATTTAAATATTTGGAGTCGTCTCCCCTCCAACTGAGAAAAGACTCACTTCTTTTTTCTTCCTCCCCCTTCCTTTCTCCTATCTCTCTCTCTCTCTCTCTCTCTCTCTCTCTCTCTCTCTCTCTATTGTCTGTCTTTCCTTATTCAGTCCATGGTTCATATTGATTCCTGCAGCTGACAAGTGTGAAATGAATAAGGTGTCTGTTCTGTGCTGGTGTGTGTATGTGTGTAAATGTGCACGTCTGGCTTTTCCTTCATTTCAATCTCTCCCTTTTTGATTTCCATCCCACCCTTTTGTGTTGCTTAGTCGAACTAGATTTACAGTTTCACTCTTTCTTACTCAATCTGTCTCATTTTTAAAGAAAGATTAATTTAAATTTGAAATCTCTCACGTTCACGTTCCTGTGCAGCAATTGTCTTTTTGCAAACACAGATTGGATGAAAGAAAATGTCAGTTGAAAACTTGCATCATCGAGTGAGGTCAGTTTTAATGGTTCAGGAGTTATTTGTGGTCTTTGAACTGTCACATTAATGAGGACTGCACCATGGGAGATATTGACTTTGTTTTTTTTTTTTTAATGATTCTATTTCCATATTTTTATAATGCTAATTTGCAATTCTTAAAAATATTACAAAGCTTAAATTAAGAAAAAATCAATATATCTATATTTGTCTGTCCACAGGATCTAGTTATATCTAAATCTGCGTGACCCAATATATAGATTCATAAGCAAACGAATAATCACAGACTCAATAATCATTAAATTAAATTATATGCACGGTCTCTGTCTTTCACTTGATTAATATCTGCAATGTGGCATGTCACCTTACATAGATTGTACTTTGTAACAATGCCTTTAGCAAAAAATTACAGCTTGTAGACACTGTGTAAATGTCATTTAGCTCTTGAAGTCTTGAAAATCTTGCTTGTAAAAGGCCTTTAGTACTAAGATATCCTTGAATCGTTATTTATATGCACACATTCATTTAAGTAAAAACGTTCGTAATGTTTAAGTCAGGAGACTAAATTCCATTTACATCATCATTTGTGTGTTTTTGTATATCACAGTGAATTTGAGGTATGTTTTGGACCATTAACCTCGGGTTCATTTACTTATGTACCCATAAGAGCAATTTTTGCTCCTTTCATAAATTTAAATTGTGGCGTTAAATGTGTAAACTCAATCGGTCATAAAGTGCATTTTGCGGCTTTACTCTATACCATAATTAATGTGCAGTAGAATAATTTAAGCAGCTATTAAGGCACAGCAGTGTCCTGGATGCAGTTGGGCTCATATGCTGCTGGAACTGTACATTAAACATAACTGATTTTAGGTTAAATCTTAAAAAGTAAGTAATGCAAGAAAGTAATTCGAAAAATGTGGGGGAATTGAAACTTGTCGTTGTGTTGTTGTATTACTGTAGAATTATTTCACTAAAATATAAACAAATAAATGGCAGCAGGGTGGTGTAGTGGTTAGCCATCTTTCTCTCATTGCTGAGGATCAAGGTTTGAATCCGGATCTGGGTGGAATTACCATGTTTTCCTTGTGTCCGCATGGGTTTTCTTTGGGTTCTCCCCAAGT
Organism: Corydoras sp. C115; assembly: GCA_019802505.1. Lineage (NCBI taxonomy): Eukaryota > Metazoa > Chordata > Actinopteri > Siluriformes > Callichthyidae > Corydoras > Corydoras sp. C115. Next base: position 810,720 of record JAFMOC010000083.1, on the reverse strand, counting down.
CCAAAAACATGGATTTAGGTAAATTGGTTGCTCTAAATTGCCCCTATATAGTCTGTTTGTACCTGTGTGTGTGAGTGTGTGTGCCATTGATGGGTTGGCGCGCTGTCTTGGGTGTATCTGCCCAGCGCCCGAAACATTATCCCCGGATGGACATGGGGAACCCAGAAAGACCCAAGTATAGGATTAAATGGTTGAGATAATGAGAAGAGATGAGATAACAAATAAGAATAAGAATAAAAGTAAAAAAAAAAAACTGCTGTATTTAAACGGTTTTAAAGCCATTTTTTATTTTGTTGTATATTTATTGAAATTGCATGATAGTTTTGTTCTATTCTTATTAGTAATAGTCATTAAGTCAGTCAGAGTCAGAGGTTTTTGGTAGTTCACTGTGTAATTCTCTGTACATGTTTTTATAACAGAGCAGAGAAAAATGTAGGAGTAGAATGTTCTATAAGTGTACTCATTATTTTCAGCTCAGTAGTCAGCCCTGAGAAAACACTTCTTAAATTTACTTATACTTTATACAGTTCAAACATCATATTAATGAGGCTGGAATTGCCCAGATAGGAAATGCTCATTTTGTACAATGTTGTGCTTTTCTGATGATCTTTTTCTGGAGTCCTACATGTAATAGCTGTAAAAATCCTTTCTTTTTTGCCCTTTTTCATCTTGATTATGCTTAACCCAAGTGAGGAAGCAAAGATTGTCTGAGTGTGTCTGTGTGTGCATGAGTGAGGAGGTTCACTGCTGCTTTGACGCAGCTGGACTGTCCAGTGAGACTAACAGAGCTGCTAAATTAGCTCTATCCTGCAGCTGAATTCATATATAGACAAGCATGTGCGCACATCTTCGCATACAAGCGGTGACCAAACATCTTTTTATTTAAAACGTCAGTGCATGTGTTGTAACGCTGATGGAACAAACAAAAGTATGACTAACAGCCAGCTCAGCTAATTATTAATACTGAATGGCACAACCGGACGTGATAAAGGCACCACTAATGAATGATTTACTATCTGTACAGATGCAGATGTACACTTCCAAAAAACACACATTCGTACAGGCCCTTGTTGTCTTTTTTTAGTTCTGTTTCCTTTGTCTTTGTCCTGCATTTATCAACTGTTATGAAAGGGCCACACATCCTCCCTTTCTCCTCTCTCTCTCTCTTTCTCGCTCTCTCTCGCTCTCTTTCACTCTGTCTCTCTTATTCTGTTCGCTCCTCTCTCTCTCTCTCTTTCACTCTCCCTCTCTCTCTCTCTCTCTCTCTTTCACTCTCCCTCTCTCTCTCTCTCTCTCTCTCTCTCTTTCTCTCTCTCTCCCCCTCTCTCCGTTTTCTTTGCAAGTTCATTGACATTCATTGAACACAGTGCTCAGAAATTCAGACCTTCCGGCACTGCACCCATAAGCTGTGTGTGTGTGTGTGTGTGTGTGTTGTGTGTGTGTGTGTGTGTGTGTGTGCTTGTGTGTGTGTATGTTTGTGAGAGAGAGTGGTTTAAGGACTTTCTCTCTGACCGTGAGAATAGAAGTATGCATTCATTTGTAGCAACATTACTTTGTCAGCAATGCCAGCCTCTAATCTGTTTATGTAAACTACAAGTAATTTACTAACTGACTAACAAGCATCTTTTTTATGATTTGAGTAATAATTCTGATTCAGTTTTTGTTTTAGCTTTAATACGTTGTTTTGGTGTTTGGTTTTCTAACTTATTTTCATTTAAGTTAGTCCTGCGTTTAAGTTCCACGTACAAAAACCACACTGCCATTAGTAACAAAAATGAAAATGAATATACTATTCGTATATTCGTATAAGTTTTCCAAATGACATTAAAACTATTGGATAAGCATAAGAAGTTATAACTATATAGTGCCAACTATGAAGTTTGGCAGGGGAGCAATAACATACTGGGACAGTGTTCATTTATAGAGGATTCCCTTGTTTCAATATAATGTATAGTATTTTAATGTGACACCATACATTACCAATAAATGTATAATATTCCTGTAGCATATGCTAAGCATTAATACAATGCCATAAACATAATCACCATCTAAATGTAGCGTTCAGTCTTCAGGTGACCACGACACTAACCCATGCACTGTAGCTTTTATGTGTCAAATTCTGTGTGTATTGCTTCATACAGGGGATCACCTCTGTTTAGAGCACTTTGTTCTACCTGGGCAATGTCAGTTCCTGATAGCAAACCGGAAAAAAACATGCTGAAATCCACTCCTACACAAACAAGCGTGAGAGTAATTGACGAGAACAAAAACAAAGCTGAGTCAAAGTGAGAGCAGCAGACTTATCTAAATACTGCAGATCCCTACATGCTAACCGCTATAGCTCTTGCTGCCTTACTCTCTCTTTCTTTCTCTCTCACTCTCTCTCTCTCTCTCTCCCTCTTCTCATATCCATTTGCTTTACTTCCTTTGCTGAGAAAAAAAGCAGAAGGACAATATTGAAGTGAAACAAATCAAGGAAGCAGCCAAAAATATATTTTAACCTAAATTTAAAATCAAACTACCTTATGGTTAGCAAAGAAAAAGTTGCAAATGTAATATTTTATTCAGAATTAACTGTCTTGAACAGTTCTATATTTAAGTATTAAAACTACTGTCAGCAGAAACTATTAAAGCATTACAATCTGTTTTGTAAGAATCATTTAATTTGAATTTATTAATTTACATGCTGTTTTATTAGATAGAAATGAAAACAGCTTCATATATAGACAAATCTCAAGACTGAAATCGTAAAGAGTTGTTGTACCATGCACGGCTTGGTGGAAAGTGTGGGCATTACCGAACCCAACCACATGGAACAGAAAACCGCAAGAGAAAAATAATACTGTATAAAACATAATAAATCTAACATAATAAAATCAATTAAAAAGAAAACACACCTTTGGGTTATTACACATTCTATGTGCAATGCAAACATAAAACAATACCTCAGATGGGACATAAATGCTACAACTAAAACCATACCAACCTTACTATTGTGTATTCGCACTAATGTATTCCTCAGAAAGCATGTAAGTAAGCACTCACTCATACAGACACACACACACTCTCTATATGGGGCAATTTACAGCATTCAGTTTACCTTAAATCCATTTTTTTGGACTGTGGGAGGAAACCTGAGCTTAAGCACTGCGAGGCAAATGTACCACATAACCACTAGGCCACCGCGGCACTTTTCTTTTGCTATTATATTCGAAGATATTTCATTAAAAGTTATCTAATTATCTTCTGCTTAATCCTATCCTAGGGACAAGGGTTAGGGTGGGGGTTGCCCTGGTCAGAAGTTTATCACTGGGCACACACTCACTTGCACAGACAAACTATATAGGGGCAATTTAGGGCAGCTAACTTACCTTGAATCCATGTTTTTGGTCTGTGGTATGAAACCTGAGAACTTGGAAAACACCCACATGGACACAGGGAGAACATGGAAATTCTGTATGAGGCTAAGATGCGAATCTTGCCGGTCTAATTACAGTTATTAGTTATATAAACATCTAAGTTTATTTAGTGGTTGGGGTATTGGTGGTTATCTCTGTTCTTACTGCAGTAGAGGATATTAAATATTGTGGCATTCCACATGTGGCCGCATTTTAGGTTGCATGTGGGTATACATGGCATCCAGCATTTTTGGGTGCAGGTGCAAAGTAGGCAGGTTGCCATACCAATGGGAATTTGTGCTATGTGTTTTCCTGGGGTGCTTTGCGCAGCAGGGATATAAGTATGTGTGCCTGGGTTCCTTGGAGTTTTAAAAGATACATGCTTGTTAATAAACCCTGTTATTTGTGAAATGGCTTCCCAAGTTTATGTGAGTTCTTTGTCGCTGCACAATCACCCAACTTTCATGCTTTTAAACTGTGGAGAAAAAGCAGAGATTCAAGATGAACCCCACAGAAACATGTAAAGAACATGCAAACTACAGAAAAGACTGTCTGTTAGGGCTATGATTTTCATTAGATCTCCCTAAAAATGTCATGTTAATTTAAAAAAGATTCAAAGTACAACAAAAGGTTCGTTAATGTAATGATCCTTGGTCAGTTTTAAGGTCTGTGTGGGTGCATGTTTGTGACCAGATGAGATCTACCCCGATGATTTCCAGTAGACTTGGAGGCGGTGGATGACGTACTCGGTGAGGAAAAAGTGAGGTGGCAGTATGTGGTCAGCAGCCACACTGTGATCAGAGCAGGAGCTGCCTTTTCCTTGTTTCTTAAATTTAGATATGATCTGAAATGTTGTTTGTTTCATCTTGAATGGGGAAATTTGTTCCTTAACATTCAGAAATCTCTCACTTTTTCACCTCTTCTGTCTTTCTGTATTGTGTTTTTAATCAGTTGCAAGTTAGAGAAGTGTGTTATCTGTGTCTTAATAGAAACCTAATTACTAACATCACCAATATCAAGCATTTAGTTTCTTATTTCTTACGAAAAAAAATGTATTCACCAAGAAAGGAATTACAGTTAACCTTGAATGTTATAGTCAGCGTATGTGGACTGAAGTTGGGTGTCGCTTTTATTACATTAAAAAAAAAAAAAAAAGCACAAAGACTTCTTTGGAAAAAAGTGGCATTGTCATATTGAATACAAAACAAAGTATTTATAAAGGTATACCAAAGACAGTATAGCACCCCTAATGGCACATTACATTTATTAATGTAATATTATCTTCCACTTAATCCTCTATTAGGGTCGCAGAGGGGTTCTCCTTATCCATCCAGGGGAGAACGTTTCAGGCGCTGGACAGTCAGGGTGCCAATCTTTTTCTAGGCACAAACTTGTAATATTGCATTATTATGTATATAGAGTTTGAGGACTATAACACAATAAGTGCCAGATTAGTATTGGTTTGTGGGACTCTAATGACCAAAAAGATGAAGTGTGTGTGTGTGTGTGTGTGTGTGTGTGTGTGTGTGTGTGTGTGTGTGTGTGTGTGTGTATAGCTATGCGAAAGTTGCAGCACCCCTAGTTAAATACTTCGTTTTGCTTATCTAACATAAAGTGAGTCACCACATCTTTTATGCACTTTTACAGTATTTATGGGTGACACAAATATGATTGCACGTTAAATGTTTCACGTGTGTTTTTTTAAGTAAGTGAAGTAAATGAAGGTTTACTGTAACGAGGGAATAGGGTGAAAGAAATGAGGACAGGGAACAGGATTTCAACAGAACAGGCTTTACCGCCGACACTACACATTTATACAATAGACATATAACGTATTCTTCTACAAAACCATGCTATATCCATGCTATGCTATGCTATGTTGGTGTCACCAGTCCTGTTGGTCGAAGGAATCTAATCTCTCCCTGCGGCATGTGATGGTCCCGGTTTTGAAGGGCGCAGATGTTGATTAGGCGGAGCAGTGACATGTGCATTAATTAAGCATAATCAAAGTCCTTACCGACAGGTCCGCCTTCTCTCCCCGCCACATTTACAATTAAACAACATTAAAAATTGACTAATTAGATCAGTGGATTTTTTAACATGGGCTAGTGTTAATGGTTAGGGTTAGTGGATAGTTTTCCTACCAAGGTCCACTGAAGTTACCAATGTGGGTCTTTGAGCAAGACCGTTATCCCTCATTGCTCCAGGGGGGCTGTGTCCAACCCTGAGCTTGCTTTGTAAGTCGCTTTGGATTAAAGCGTCTGCTAAATGACCAAATATAAATGTAGTGGAGCAGCTATTTTGCAGGACAGTAATGCTAAGATTCATTAAATTTCAAATTTTAATTAGTTGTTTTGGAAGCATTTTCAAATTGGCCATCACAGATTCTTGACCTTTTGAGAGTCTTTGGGTTGTAGTAAAGAACTAAGTGAATACGTGAATCAATACAACAGTGTATTGACATGTTGTGACATGTTGTGCATACAATTGTCAAAACAATGTCACTATGAATCAATCTATATACAGAATAATTATTCACCTTATCATCTATACACTCATCGTCATTTTATCAGCCCAGGAAAATACACACTCCACTAATTCTGTTTTTATGTATAGAATTCAGTGCACGAAATGTCCTTGTACCAACAACAGCATATGCATTAAATTAAGCTGATAAAATGGCAAAGATACTTTAAATATCTAAAATACTACTATATTACAGATTATACAGATCTAAGTAAATTTTATTTATAAAGCACTCTATATAGAACCTTTGTTGACCAAAGTGCTGTAGATACAAAAAAAAACTATACAACCAAAATTAGGTAATTCAAATAACTATAGATATTGTATTTCATACTGTATAATCTTTGTTGACACAGTATAACTAGAAAAGACCAAATAATTATGTGTCATTTGGATTAGTTTCCAAAAATCTCTGAAACGATGTCCTTTCAACAGATGAGACCAAAGTGGAGATTTTTGCCCATAATGAACTGTGCTTCATTTGCTGAAAACCAAATGCAGCATTCCACGGTCATGGCGGGTTCATGATTTGGGCCTGTTTGCTGCCACAGGATCCTGCCAGTTGTAATCACTGAGTCGACCATAAACTTCTCTGTATACCATATTAGTAGAGGCACATGTGAGATCATGGCCCTATCTTGCACCCCCCACAAGGCGCATTGGGATGCTCATTGCTACCTTACAACCATACCAACAACAGTTTTTCACTCCTTGCTGTCATACACATATTAAATATCTTACTAAATTATCAAACTTATTGCTTCATCTTGAAAAAGTAAAATCAGCATCCCATTTGATTTTGTCATCTTTAAACCCATCATTACATTTATATTTCATCATCTTGCAGGCTCTTTAATTTGAAGCAACTTACAAGTATCCCAACTAGATGATGGGGTCAGAGTACAGGGTCAGATATAATACAGCCCAGCTAAAGCAACTAGGGTTAAGAAACTTTGGTAATGTCAGTGGACTAGGGATTCGAACCCCAACTTTAAGATGGATACCCAAACACTGTAAGATACTGCTTACAGGATGCTGGTGGTTGAACATTTATATATATAACAAAGTGCATAGAGAAGTGCATCTTTATTTTTGCTTATATATATATATATATATATATATATATATATGAGAGAGAGTGTGAGTGTGTGTGTGTGTGTGTGTGTGTGTGTGTGTGTGTGTGTGTGTGTGTGTGTGTTTGTGAAGCACGTGGCTGGCGGGTTACTCTTTGTTTATTAGCATATCTAAATGGCAGTGGCATCACAGAGGCTGCAGTAATTAAGGGCATAACAATGAAGCTCCTAATAATGATTGACAGTCCATTACATGCCACAGGGAGAAAGAGAGCAAGCGAAACAGAGGGTGAGTGAGAAAATCAGACGGAGGAAAAGAGAACAGAAGAAATGAAAGTAGAGTTAAATGTCTGAGTCTCTAGTGTGGGAGTATGGAAATATTCCTTACTCAGATTGCTTTCAGATAAGCATAGATTTTCCCTTCATCATGGGCATAAACATTTACTGGACATGATCAGTTGTTTAAAATGATTTTCAGACTTCCGACCACCCCACTACACACACACACACCCCAACTCATATCACAGGCTAAACAAAGCCACTCATCAAATGCCCTCCAACCTAATTTCCTATTTGTGTATAAATGATTGGGGGTGCTACATTGGCCTGATGTAGGTTGATAGATTTTTAAAGCATTAATGAATCCTCAGACCTGAATGTCGGCTAGTGTTACTATATGTAGCAACACAACAACAGGTAGGGTTAATATATGTGGTGCATTTACCAATGAATAGAAAAAAAGTATTATGATGGATGAATAAGCTACTCTTTAGATTGTTACATCTAAGTGTGAAAGTCTCCAAAGTGTGAAAGAATATGAATTATTTTATTATGCATTACTGAGCATAACATGCCCAGCTGTTGGTGAGCAAATTACAAGGGCAAAACTGATAAAAAAAAGTTCATTGAGATTTATCTAATCTTATCTCGTCTCATTGTCTTCTGTACGCTAGGGACGGGGAGTTCCCCAAACATCCAGGAGAGAACGTTTCGGACATGGGGCAGATACACCCAGGACATTGCACCAGTCCATGACTGGGCACACATTATAGGGGCAATTTAGAGCTGCCAATTCACCTTGTTCATGTTTTTGAGCTGTGGAAGAAAACCAAAGAACCAGGAACGGCACAACATGAGGACAACATTTAAACTCCATCTAGGTTGAGATTTGAACCTGAATACCCAGTGCTGAGGAGCCAACATGCCGCTCTGTTTGAGAGTCATCGTTAATCTTTTGGTATCTGATCTATTATAAAATTCACCAAAAACTTTCTATGGCAAAATACATTTTCATTGTTTATGAATCATGTAAACTGTACAAATAGTTGTTGGACAATCAATTATGTTCAAATAATGCTAAGCAAAAAGCATCATGTTATTATATTATATTTCAAATATTTAACATAGTTATTATATTATATTTATATAGTATATTTCAAACTTTATGAATTTTGTTTCTCAATTCAGCAAACAAAAGTAAAAATTTTTTGGCTTTATACAGAACGTGTCATAACCATGAGCATGGATAAACAGGAGGAGTAGGAGTGTGTGGTTCTGTCAAATTATTGGGCAGCCAACAGTCAGACATCTGGGTTTCCGGACATGGATTTATCAAAGTAAGCTGGTCTCTACTGGAGCAGCACTTTTATAATCCACAGTTTTGCCTATTATGTGTACCATTACCTCAAGCAAGCATCTTTTCAAAAATTACCTATTGGTTGGTTAGTGGAAAATTTCAAAGTATGCAGAGCATTACAACAACAAACTATCCTTTCCATTTGCCCCTATTCCAACAAATGCCCTGTTTTCTCCTTCCCATATTGACTGTGTTTTACCTGTGCATGGAGTGGGTTGCAAAATATCATCCGCTTGTAACACACCTCAGGATTCATGCCTATTTTAATTATTCAATAGTTAATTTATTTATTCACCAATTACACACACACTCACACAGACACACACTACATAAGGGCAATTTAGAGCAACCCACGTAGACAACATGGAACCTCCACCCAGATCAGGATTCGAACATGGATCCCCAGTGCTGAGGTGGATGTGCTAAGCCACAATGCCATCTCATTATAATTATCTTTTTAAATTTTATTACAACCTTTTTATTTTATTTGTAATAAACTGTGTAGTTGGGCTGAATGAATTGTTTGGTGATACAAAATATTCAAACCTTTGGAAAATTCTAAAAGCTATGTTAGTTTTTACACTTGCTTGTTTTCTCTGCTATACACTGTTTTCTCTGCTATACACTGCTATACACTGTATTAAAAAAATCTAAGTCATATAATATAAAGCAGGCGACACGTCTGGATGGGCATGGGGAACCCCCAGCGATCCTAATAGAGGATAAAGCGGAAGATAATGGATGGATGGATGGATGGATGGATGGATGGATGGATGGATGGATAATATAAATCCAATTGACAGACAATACAATGTTTTGTTCATTTTTTACATCTTTAACCGGCTTATTTTAGTCTGTAATGTTTATTAAATCTTATATTTATATATTAAATATCCCAGAATCTTTATTACTACATATGTAATAATAGCATATGGTAGTGCATATGTAATTGTTTTTGTACTGTACCTGCGTCTGCATTTTCCTTTGTACGCATTTGGGTAATGTGTAAGTCTATGAGACTAATTTCTGTTTGCTTGGACTAACTGAAGAGCGTATGGCAGGTCAAAACCCCTCCCATACTGTTTCTTTTGGCTCATACCTTCCCCTACCATGCTTTATTTTTTTCCTACACATACACACACACATACACACACACATTTACTCCTTATCCTGTTGATGTGTTGGCTGAGGGAGTGGCTGCGCTGTGTCCTCGGTTGCCCGTGCTGTACAGTTAAATATATGTGAAGACAGTGGGTGTTCTCACTCTCGTTTCTGAAATACACAGCACCAGGGTAGGTCGCACAATCTAGTTACATACTCTTCAAAGTGAATGCTGGTCTGCAAAAAAGAGAAACTAATGATAATATTAAATCATATTAGCACAATTTGGTTTGAGTAAAATCTTTTCAACGTCAGCACTGAACTACTTTGCTTGGATCATACGGTCTGTATTTGCTAGTTGCTTGCCTACACCTTACATTTGTGTGAACCTTCCATAGAATTCAAGCATATTCCTTTTAAGTGAAATTTGTGGTGGGAAAATAGAAACAGCAGTTTCCTTTTTCAACTGAAAACTTCCTATGCAAATTAAATTTGACTGGCTGCCAAACTGAAGCTCACTTACAACACAATATAATACCAACCACTGCAAGAATACACACACTATGAATTTGGTTAGTTACCATGGCTTTTTTTATAACCACAGACAATCATATTGTTGTCATTTGTCACTTTATATAGTTAGAGCTAATCCGTTTTATTTTTGGTCAGTTAGACATACTGCCATGCAAAATATCTATTGTTTGCAGTATCCCTGCGCAATATGACTGTGAATTAGCTTAAATGGTGGCAAATCTAACTAGTAAAAAAATGACCCTCATTGGTCCTAATTTTCATATATAGAGTCAGATGATTTGGGGAGGAGCTATCTTTTAATCTTTTAGAACCATCTCCAAAAGAAAATACATCCACCCGGGTTCTTTGTGCAGGTCATCTGATTGTGTTCAAAAAGCCTTCATCATTGATTAGATTTAGTTTACAGCACAGAGAAAGACACATTGGTCTGCAGTGGCCTGGATCAATAAAAGCTTTTATGGAAGGTCCATACGGAAGAGTAATAGTAGGATCTTAGCTATAACTAAGATTAATAGATAGAGAATGATGGGGCGAAAACACCAAGCATAAATCATTAAATAGTCCTATTAAGTTTGATATGTCTTTAGTAAATGAATGCAGAAATTTAATTGCCTAAATTTATGTTGTTAGACTAAAGTAGTTGTGACAAGCGGAGAGAATGTGCTGGAAAGTGAAATATAAAAGCTTGTCATGTAAATGTGGGGCGAATTGTGGGGTTTGGCATAAAAAGATATATCAATGTGGTCTTAATATTTAGAAGTTGTAAAGTGTAAAAAGTGAATTGTGATGCTGGTGGCATAGTGGTTAGCTCGTCTGCCTCACAGTGGTGGGGATCCAGGTTCGAATCCAATCTGGGTGGAGTCTCGTGTAGAGGAATTTTTTTCCTTTACATTTAACCCATCCATGCAGTGAAATGCACACGCTGAGTGAAGTAAGCACACGTGTGTGTGGAGCGGTGGGAAGTCCTGTTAGGTGTAGGTGCCTTGTCCAGGAGCACTTCTGCCATAGTGGGTGTTTGTGGGACCAGGAATTTCATAATTCATTCATTCATTCATTATCTTCTGCTTAATCCTCTACTAGGGTTACAGGAGGTTCCCCATGCCCATCCAAGGGAGATAATTTCGGTCGCTGGGCAGATACACCCAGGACAGGGCGCCAATCTGTCACTGGACACACTCACACAGACACAAAGACACACTAAATGGTCTATTTATAGCATTCAATTTACCACAAATCCATGAAACCCAGAGGAAACCCACACGGAGAACATGGAAACGCCACCTACATTGGGATTTGAACCTGGATCCCCAGCATTGAGAGGCGAACGTGCTAATCACTAAGCCATCCTACACATTTCAAAATTGCCTACATTAAATAGGTCAAAAAGAAAATAATTTATACAAAGGTGCTTTTTAGAAACTATTCAATGTAGAAATACTGTTGACTATTTTAAAACCAATAATAATGAATTAATTGAATAATTAATTCCTAATATCAGGTTTTATGCAAGACTGGAGAGTATTTAGATTAGAGGCTCTAAATTAACAATACCAAGTCTATCTTATTTAATTTAGGGATCACTAAGGATGCAACTCATAGATGAACCAGGTTAATAATTTGTGATTTTATTTTTAAATCTGGAATAACAATGACTACAAGGGTGATGATGCAGTGGAGTAAAAATGAGATTAGAGATATTTGAGGGTAGCGGTACATGCTGACCTCTGTAAATAATCATAAAAATATTATCTTTGGTTGCTACATTAAGCTAAGCTAAGATGAGCTAAGCTAAGCTAGGCTAAAATAAGATACAATAAGCTAAGCTAAGCTAAGATAATAACTTTTTTGAATTTAACAATATAACTAGCCAGGTTTCAGCTAAGAATGTACCACAGTCAAAGTCTTTCCCTGACAGCAATGTAGTGGTAAGCGGTTGTATGCATACACAGTAACTTTTGTTCGCTTTTTTTTTTTTTTTTTTTTTACAAACAATCAATAACGGGGCTTAAACATCGCAACGATGCATCTCTCAAGAGTACTAATTATGAAGTCTACACAGTATATGCATAGGCCTACAAGGTAATGATGACAGATCTGTGCTTAATCTCTGCTTTTCTAACACACACACACACACACACATGCCTGTTTTCAGTGGTGACAGATGGTGGTGTCAGTCATAATGAGATAAATCCGATTGCTACCGAATGAAAGATGTCCCTCCAATCCAGTTGGAGGGGGGAGAACGAGGGAAAGAACGCGTAAAAGAGTTGATGTGTCTGTATCGATATATTTGCTCCCATGTAAGATTAGCATGGTGGGAAAATGTGGCTGTGTGTATCCACAATTGATGTGAATGTGTGAGTTGGGACCGAAAGAACAGCAACACTAAAAGGATGATCGTAGAATTTCATATTCCGTTATCCATGCTGCAACCCTTCCCCTCTGTCACGTGTCTATCCCCCTTCTCATGCGTACAGCACAGCACAGCAGGGTGGCCAGAGCAGACAGCCTAGTGATATGAAGAAGGTGTGTCAAATGTGTCCCATTGTTTCTGGAATCTGCACAAAAGATATTTGTAGAAAAAAGAGGAAGTTTAAAGTGAGGAGAGGAAAAATGGAAGGGAAGCTCTGGGTGTTCAGGAAATGCACTACATGGACCACACACTTTTAGATTGAAGCATATGTTATGTACAATTGTTGTTATAATAGCTTGCCTCTGGTTACAAGGTAATATCAACACTAATTTATGAGTACATTTGCACATAAATCCACACACATGCAGACACACACACACACACACACACTTATATTGTACATATGTACATACAAACAGATTTAAACACAAATTTAAAAGAGAGGCTAAAAAGACACTGCGAACACCTTCTATATGTTTTCAGTATAAAACTTATCAAAACACTTATTTGTGAATACCATTTAAATGATTCATTAAATTAGATTTCTCATTTAAATTAGTTTGGCTCACACTTATTATTAAATTTTGAATATCTGATCCTTATAGAGGGCAGCACGGTGGCTTAGTAGTTAGCACGTTCGCCTCTCAGCACTAGGGGTTCCCGGTTCGAATCCCAATCTGGTTTCATGTTCATGTTTTCATGTTCTCCCCGTGTCTGTGTGGGTTTCCTCCGGGTTCTCCGGTTTCCTCCCACAGTCCAAAAACATGGATCAAGGTCAATTGAATTCGCCAAATTACCCCAAATAGAGTGTGTTTGTGTGAGTGAGTGTGTGTCCAGCGATAGATTGGCGCCCTGACCTGTGTGTATCTCCCTAGCGCTCTTGAGGGTGAGACTCTTGTAACAGACAGGCTAAGATTTTCGAAATCCAAGTCAGTGAATGGGGGCACCTGGTCGGACAAGAAGATCCTAAAATAGTGGTGCTCCACTATACATCTGTTTTGCTTGGTTGTCACCCGGTCACCATGCTGCAGAGTTCTAGTTCTAGTGGAATCAGGGAACCTGAATCTTTGGCATTCAGACTGGCTAAACTGCTATCTTATACATCTTCTCCAACACTACCCTATACTAAAGCCTAAAAGCACTCTTTCAACACTAATATATTAACTTAGCATTCTTATAAGTAAAATTATCAGATATGATTAAATATACAGTTATGAATAAATATATTAACTTAGGTTTTGAGGAAAGTGTAAGCTGAACACCTTTTGTGTTAAGCTGGTGATTAAATGGCAGGGAGTCCGTGAATGAGAGGAGCAGCTTGATTCCTCCTGTGTTATTATGAGTGAGAATAACTGATAAGGATAAAGGAGGATACTGAACATAACTAATTTACCAGTTCAGCTGTAAATGTTTAATGTAACTGGAAAGAGGTTTCCTTATAATTAAAATTTAAAAAGTTATTGTTAAGAGATTATAAAATAAATCAACTAAATAAGAAGACAAGACTAGCCTAGACTAATAATTATTATCTAATAGCCTAGATATAATTATTAAATTGTTTAGCAGTTGGCAAAAATCAGTGTATAATCTGTTCAGGATTTAAAACCGATAAAACATTGACAGTTTAGAATTTTGACCTAACTATGAATATTCATCGAGTTAAAGTATAACAGTGTGGGAGAAAATAAAATAATAGAGTAGTAGCTGCATTAGAGGTTAGCCTAAGGTAAGGTCATATAAAACTGAATAGGAGCTGTGTAGCCAAAAAAAAACTAGTGAAGCTGCACTTATATTAAATTTATCCTGATTACATATATAATAACATTGAGTCTATATGTTTTTTCTCTCACTGACACACTTTTTCTAATATAACAGAATTGATAAATTGAGGTTTGTGTGTGTGTGTGTGTGTGTGTGTGTGTGTGTGTGTGTGTGTGTGTGTGTGTGTGTGTGTGTGTGCGCGTGTGTGTGTGGGTTTAATGTGGCTACTATTTTTAGACGAATCCTGCTTGTATCACAAACTCCAAAGCGCTGCTCTATGTCTCGATCACTCAAATACACTCGCAGGGTTAGTACTGTCTCTTTGAAACTACTCAGCCATATAATAGCATGACCTTATTGTAGTTTTTCCTAGGCTGTTTTCTCAACTTCAACACTTTGAATTATGATTCTATTGAAAAGGTTTGCTATCATAGTTCTGCTTTATGTGGTTTCTGTTCATTACATGCAATCCACCTTTTTCTTTAACCAGCAGACATTTCTTTACAGCTGTGTAGCTGCGAATTAGTCACCTTTTGTTTGGACCCTGGTGTCTGTTTTCTGACATCCTTTAGGACACTATTAAAATCATTATTGGGGATTCATCTAAAGAGGGTTCTTTAGAGACATGGGATTACTTAAGCAAATAGGAAAGCCTGGAAGGGTATTGGTGAATAATCCCCAATCTGGGTCTAGTAAGTGGTTGTTTTATCTCATCTTATTATCTTTTGCTTGAGCCTTTACTAGGGTCATGGCGTGGTTCCCCATGTCCATACAGGAGAGAATATTTCGGGTGATAGGAAGAAACTCAGGACAGAGTGCCAATCCATCGCCAAGCACACTTTCGCTCACACTGACACAATATATAGGGGCAATGACTAATTTAAATAAATTTTAATAATTACTTAAACTGTAATATATTTATTGCCAAAAAAAAAGTGTGTATGTGTGTAATTTTTTGTTTCGTTTACGATGAGTATTCTTTATAAGATTCTAACTGATCTTTCTGTGTTTCACAGATGCCAGGAGTAAAGAGGAAGCTGGTTGGAGCTGCAGATGGTGCTGCATCACTAAATGGAGTATCTGATTCATCAATGTCTCAATGCAGTGCAAAACGACCATGTCTAGAGGATGTTACTCTAGCCATGGGACCAAATTACCCCCAATCCTCCTTCACATCTGGAACTGGGTTGGGCAACCATGGTAGTGGACTTGAAGCAAATCGATTAAACAGTAACAATAATGGTTTGGGTTCTCCTTACACTATACCTCCAAAGCCTAGTCCTGGATCCACATCTGTTGGTAGTGGAAGCTCAGGAAATCTAGCAACTTCACTCAACCCAAATAGTAACTCTGCAGCCACTTCAGTAGAACAAGAGCTTCAGGAAATTTTGGATGAGCTTTCAAAAAACCCTGATCCTTCATTACCTGAGCTGGACATTGATAAGATTTTGGGAAACAAGGTAGACGAGCAAACGGGTAATGTTGGAAGTTTTGTTCATCCAGAGGGAAGTGGAACTCCCAAACGTTCTCCTCAAAGATCTTCTCATCTGGAAGCCCACCTCACACAGTCCCCTGTATTTTCCCAGACTGGTTCTCCTCAGATGGGACCTAGTCCACCTGGTGGCTCTTATACTGGACCTCATTCATCGAAACCAGTTCTCTCTCCACTTTCTGTATCTCCGCTTTCCTCTTCATCTACTCAAGTACAGAACCAAGCTCGATCACCTATGCTTCCTGTTGTACTCCCCAACCGGTCAAATCCCAGCTGGCGTGAGGTGTCACGTGCTCAGCAGCTTCAGCATTTGGCTTCCAATAATAAACACCACTCCACAAGCACTGGAGGGCCACCAGCAGGTCAGTCGGGGATGCCCCCAGTGGGTCAGCAAGGATCATCCTGGGCAGGCCCATCACCACCTTATCGGCCAGGAGACAAGCTTCCCAATACATCTCCACACCAACAGCCCTTTAGTCCAGCCAGCAGCATCCAGAGTCCTCAAAGTTCTCTCATCTCCAGTTTAACTCCAGCCCCATCTGCTGGACCATCTCCCCCATATAGACCGGAGAAACTTGCCAGTCCAGCACTCGCACAACCACCTTTTAGCCCACAAAATACTCTACTTCCAGGAAATAATTCAGGCTCAAATTCTGCTGTCCAGGTCTCTCAAACAAGTACTTATCTGAGTGGTATACCCCCAACATCAACCTCCACAAGACCAGCTCCTATTTACCGCACAGAAAAGCAACACCCTAGCCCAGCTGTACAATCTCAGCCTGGCACCCAGGCTTCCACACAGGGACGTTCTTTCAACTCACAGAATAATCAAGCCCCTAACCTGTCCAGTCAGTTATATAAGGCAATCACATCCAACCAACCAACAAGCAACAATCTGAAACTTCTCATGCAGTCATCACAAACAAATTCTGCTAAGTTACAGCTTAATTCAACTAATCCATCTAACTTGGGACCAGAGACCTTCTCTTTGAACAACACCAAACCATTGCGGCATTTTGATCCTGAACCACATCCTTCCAAAATGGGTACTGTATCCCTGGGTGGATTCCACAATGGCAGTATGCAGTCCACACCTGTTTCACTTACAGAACACGTGAATCTTCTTCAGCACATGCAGAGAAGGATGCAGGCAAATGGCAGTGTACCTCACTGCAGAGAGGTAAATATTTTCCCTTCACTTTTATTGGCTTTGTACCTATTATCCTTGGCTTTACAGAAAAAAACACCCTTTTTATTCTCAGCAAAGCAAAGAATGTCAGTTTGCACTTTCATGACACTGCTAGTACATTGTGATTAGTCTTCTGATTGAGTGTGTTTATTAAACTGTAATTCAAATCATTTTAAGTCAGTGACCAAGGTATCCCAAATCCTCAGACAATATTAACCGGCACCTCCCATGTCACGGGTAGATTTCCTTTGACCTTCCGATCTTTTGTCTTCCTGTCTTTGTTATCTACACACTTGAGCATAAAATGAGAGCTAGTGATGCAAATGTTATGACTCCGACTGGCCAACTGAAAATCCTGAAAGAACATAAAAGCTCTGATGAGGCTAAAAAAGCTGAAGGAAAGATGCTGTACAGTACTTTTCCATTTGCTTAAGTTTGGTTTATGTGCATTATGCATGATCAGTAAGAAAGGTTGTTTAAAAGAAGCAGCTCTAAAACTTATATGGTAGCTTCCTGCAGTGTCGTTCTTGCGCAAGGGGCCATAGAAGAGCTGAAGATGTTGTGTGTGTGTATATATATTAAAGGTTGTTGGATTAGGAAACATCAGAGGTTAATTGAATAGACAGTAGACGTAAGAGGGGAGGAATGGAAGTTTTTGATGGTGAACTATGCTTAGCCAGCGGACATATACAAGACAGCTACATTAATTAGGTCTGACCGACATTGTTTTAATAAAGTCCAGGGTCTCTGCAGATGAAAGCATTTGTTAGTGTAGGAGTGAGCAGATAATAACAAGACCAAATGCTGTACATATTTCTAATGGGGTTTGGCCCAGTTACACTTGCTTAATAATATCATATGAAACTCTAGAAATGTTTGTTAGAAGATGTGAGTTTTGCCATTGAAAGCTTATTTTTTGTAAAACAGCGGGTTGCAGCTGTGAAATTGCACAAATTAGGCAAATTATTACAAATTGTTGCAAACATTATTTTGTAATGCATTGGTAGAAGATGCTTAGTAAGAGGTGTGTTGGAGAGGCATATTTAATGGGATTGTGTGTGTGTGTGTGTGTGTGTGTGTGTGTGTGTGTGTGTGTGTGTGTGTGTGTGTGTGTGTGTGTGTGTGTGTGTGTGCAAGTATGTGTGTGTGTGTGTGTGTGTGTGTGGTTTAGAGATATCTTATTGTAAGCCTTTTTCCTTACTGTCTATAGTTTAATTCACTATGTTTGTAGAGACAATCCATCTTTTTGAAGCCCAGTAATTCTTCTTCATCACTTATATAATTGGTAATTAATTTTTCAATGACGCTTGCTTTGATGGACTTTGACTTCAGATTTGAAGGGGGTCCTTCTGACATTAAGGACGTAAAGGAGAAAACAAACCTGTTACACTAACTTCAACACCAACACACGTGAAAAGAGAGATAAACTTCTCATCTCATTATCTTCCGCTTATTCCTTTTTTGGGGTCCCAGGGGAGGTCCCCATAACCATCCAGGGGAGAAGGTTTTTAGCAATGGGCAGATACAACCAGGACAGTGTGCCAATCTATAGCTGGGCACACACTTACTCAAACAGATATACACAATATATAGGGGCAATTTAGAGCAACCAATTTACCTTGAATCCATGTTTTTGGACTGTCCGAGGAAACCGAAGAACCACGCGGACATGGGGACAACATAGAACCTCCACACAGATTGGAATTCAAACCTGGATCTCCAGTGCTGTGAGGCGAACACGCTGCCCCATTTCAATTCAAATCAATTTATTGATTTAGCACATTTTAAAATAGCCAAACCTATCCAATAGCGCTGTTGAACAGATCAAAACTAGTGCCGCCCTAGAAAGATAAACTTTTCATTCATTCATTATCTCCCGCTTTATCCTATATTAGGGTCGCGGTGGGGTTCCCCATGCCCATCCAGGGGAGAACGTCTCGGGCGCTGGGCAGATAGACTTGTGTTTTATAATCTTTTTAACTTCAGAACAAACTAGTGGCTCATATAAGTTACTGAAATAGATTTGCTCATTTTCCAAAATCTTCAAAACAAGCTTTTATAAATTGAAATACTACTGTACTGCACCCAATCAGAAGTTATCCAATAACAGTGTAACTATCCTTTGTTAGCTGTTTGATAACTGTGTCGAATGCTATCACCAAGCATCAGTGCCTAACATCAATACAATGCTTTTTGCTGACTGGAAGTGAATCAGTGCTGTGAAGTGTTGGGTGTCAAAAACCTTTAACCATATATTTCAAATACCACATCTAATGAATAAAAACATGGTGGAAATTCCACTAGTAAAACATAGAAAAACTACCTCTGTGGCTGTTTACAGTAAGACAGACATTTAAAAACACCACCATTATTGAGGTGTTCGTGAAAGTTTGAAAAAAACACAGCCGTTTTCCCAGCAGGAGATGCTTTCTCGGATTTGTTTACTGAAGTGGGGATCCCCTCCTCCCTCCCGCTCTTCCTACATCTTTTGTCTGTATTTCAGTCTCTCTCTCTCTCTACTCTCTTTCTCAGTCATGTGCTCCGGCTGAGGTTTGCTTGTCAATCTGGTGGTTTGTAACGAAAGTCTGCCTGTTTGTGAGATGAACTTGTCTTTATCTCATCATCGGCTTGTCATCCATCTGCAATGAAGGTTTTTTTTTTTCGCATGTGTGCTGCCCATTTCTTGTTTCTGTAACCAAGTCATGGCCATTTTATGTGTTGTGGGACTGATTGGTGTATGTGCATGTATTTGTGTGTGTGTGTGTGTGTGTGTGTGTGTGTGTGTGTGTGTGTGTGTGTGTGCGTGTGTGCGTGTGTGTACGCACGCATGTGCGTGTGTGTGTATGTGTGCGCAGCACTAACTCTCTGCCTACAGGTCTGTTTATATCCACTGTTTGTTTAGTCTTTCTTTCCATGCAAATTTCAACTATCATAAGTTAACCATGTCCTCTTTTATCTAGCTAATGCTGAATAACAGTTGACATGCTGGTGAGTTGCCTTTGGTTCTTTTGTTTTCTGTTGGAACAGTGATAGGCAGTGATAGTGAGGCTGACCTGGGTGCAGTTCAATGACTACAGAAGTTAGTTAAAGGAAGGAAACAAGCAAGCATGTGTTTAAACAGGGCACTTTTTCACCTCAGTTCACTCCTTGCACTTGTAATATGGCCTTATTCACTCCACAACATCCCATTCTGAGTCTCTCTTGGTCTCTGTCTCTTTGTCTCATTCTTCTTTTCCTCTCTCCTTTTCTCTTGTCACTTTCTCATTCAATTCAGTTCAAGGTACTTTACTGGTATGACAAGTTACAATTGCATTGCCTAAGCTTTCAGAGTCCACACATAAAAATATGAACGTAAAAAAAAGTACTTACTCACATGAACATGAGTTTTACATGGTGATAACGGTAATAATAGCAACAATAATAATACAAATTCAACTATATTATTGAAACTATTGCTGTGGCTGTACATGTATACATTTATGAAACAGTGGTTGGGCAGCACGGTGGTGTAATGGTTCGCATGTTCATCTCTCAGCTCTGGGGAGTCAGGTTCAAATCCCAATCTGGGTGGAGTTTTCATGTTCTCCTCGCATTTACATGGGTTTCCTCCGGGTTCTCCGGTTTCCTCCCACAGTCCAAAAACATGGGTTCAAGGTAAATTGAATGCTCTAAACTACCTGGGTGTATCTGCCCAGCGGCCAAAATGTTCTCACCTGGATGGGCATGGGGAACACCCCCCCGTGACCCTAGTAGAGGATTAAGAGGAAGATAATGAATGAATGAGTTAAAACAGTGGTACCAGTCGTCAAATCTGATTGGCTGAGCCGTGATATACAGTGCATTATTTTAAATCATATACTATTAATGGAAATAAACATTATATAAAAAGCAAGCCGATTTGTGATAAGCACTAAGCCGGTATCCCGTTACTCAGCAATCAACTTTCACTTTAAAAACCGGATTAGATTACATTGCAGAACACCAGATTATTATTTCATTTTCTACAAACACATCGATGAACTAACCCTTGTTTTTTCATTAAAGTGTGTTTGTAATCATTTTATGAAAGCAATAAGCACTCGAGGTTGTACATAATTGTGAAAAAATCTCAGTAAATTTCTGTAACAGCTCTTTACATTGTGTCGTACAACGCCTTTTTCCTGTGATTTATTAACAATATTGCAAAACCTCTCATGCCTTATTGCTTTAATATAATACCAGCTGATAAATGTAAGTAAATAAATATTATGGACATCAGTGAAAAGTGCAGAGGTTTACTCCCTGTAGAGTATGTGTCCTATTTTTCTCTTAAAGTGGCTTCTCAATACATATTGAGTTACGAATGTACAGCATTCTCTCTGTCCCTCTAATACCCAGGAGGTTTCTCTGTGTCTGAGAGGCTGTTAAATGCATCAGGTCTGCTGTTGATTTTTGTACAGAACTCAGTATATTTTTGGCATTGTCTCAGAAATTGCAGCTTATTTATTTGGCATTGTTGGCAGGATTTTTCATTCTGAGGTTATGCAGGATTTTTCTTGCTTGTCGGTCTGCCAGCATTGACTGAGTCTGTACTTAGGGTGGTTTTCAGTTTTAGTCACTGTGCTTGGGCACTGTGTTAAAAAGTAATCTCTTTTTAGTGCCATATAACATTACAGTTGACTCAGTGTTTTTGTTTTAGATTTCCAATAGGCACTGTCTTTTTTCTCAGTTGTGATTAGAATTTGTTTTGTTTTTTTATTTGATTGGTTGGGTGTTTTTGTTGAGAGATTATGTGTGAGTGTGTCACTGTGTAGTTTATAACCAGCTAAGTAAAGGAGCTGAACTCTTGGTGGGTAGTGCCAACTAATAATTGTTCTGATATTTAATCTCTTATTCGTTGATTTATGGCATAGAAAGTGTATTTTCTGTTAAAATGTAATGAGGAAATGATTTTAATCAATGTACATTTAATGCATGTGTGATCTGAAAAATGACTAATATTATAATAAAATTCTAATTGATTCCTGAGATCAACATTGAGTTTCGCATGAGCCCAGCTCTGGCAGTGATGCTGTGGTAAATCCAGATTATGTTGTAGACTCTGTTCTCTAGGTAAGAACAGAAACAGGTCATTGGCATACAGCTGAATCTTTTTTGTACAGTTGTACAATGAGACCTTTCATATATTGTTGCAGAGTCATTAATAAAGATATATTTTTAAAAGTGCTTATAATAAAATTATATATTTTGTTCCATACACCATATTCAATACATGTATGAATTAATCTTTGGTCCCAATTTGGTCCCAAGCTGGTCAAAAGCTTTTACTGAAATTTATAAAACATGCATATTTTTGGTTTTATTTTGTAAAGTGTACTTAGAAATGAAGGTGTGTAGGGTGTGATCAGTAATTTAGAAAAATCATATTTAACTGTTCATTAAGAAATTGTGACTTATAACGAAGTTTGAAAGTTTGAGGATTAAAAAACTACAGATCCCCTGGTAAAAATTAGGGCTGAATGCGTCTCATATTTATGAGATAGGTGTTAATACTTAAGGGTTCCAAATTTAAAAGATGTAACACTTATAACTAAATTAAACAGCTTTATGACCAGTTTGAACTTGAAAATCTTTCTCTTTTGCTCTCACTCTCTCTTTTTCTCTCTTGCTCTCTCTCTCTCTCTCTCTTACTCTCCCTCTCTCTTACTCGTTGTCCTTTCTCCAAGGCTAAATGTACATGTGGAGGGGGTAAGACAGAAACAGACACGAAAAAAAATTGCAAGCCAGCACCCTCATCCAACACACAGGCGCACTCAGCAGGGAGTCGGGAGAGTAACCTTGTTTTACATTTTTCACTCCAACACTGTGTCTTAAAAAAGCAGTAACCTTTATTTTATCAATTTGAGTTTTTACATTTACATTTTTACATTTATTTCCAGCACACACACACACACACACATATATATATATATATATATATATATATATATATATATATATATATATATATATATATATATATATATATATATATATATATATATGGTCATGTCATGTCAGCTGGAAAAAAAGATGATGTGCCAAAAGAAATTACAGCCAGTGCAAGATATGGAAGGGCCAGAAGTACCCCTCCAAATACATGCAGCATATTCAATGTAATCAAATGTAATGAAATGAACAACAATCAGAGCCTGACCTTGCCACTACACTGGCACAGTGTAATGTTTATGTCCAGAGCATAAAAACCATAATGGTTCACAATATATACTGTGTGTATAAAACGTTTTGTTGATTTTTTTTGTAGAAGATTTTCAGCATCACCATATCTTCTTCAGGGAACAAACTTCTTCACCTTTCCTTTTTTCTAATTACAATAGTAGCAATGTATATTATGTGTGTCTAATGTGTGTGCATTTATACAATAAGTTAAATGCAGTAAAATAATAATACTTCTTAATTAATATATGCTTAGTTGTGGATCTTATGAAGGTTAACTTATTAAACTAATAAATTATACAAAACAAGTCTTTACATGGCAGCACGTTGGCTTTGTGGCCAGGGCTAGGTATTCCCGGTTCGAATCACCATCTGGGTGGAGTTTCCATGTTCTCCCCGTGTCTTCGTGGGTTTCCTCCGGGTTCTCCGGTTTCCTCCCACAGTCCAAAAACATGGATAAGTCAATTGAATTCTCAAAATTGCCACAAATAGAGTGTGTGTGAGTGAGTGTGTGCCCAGCGATGGATTGGCGCCCTGTCCTGGGTCTATCTGCCCAGCGCCTGAGATGTTCTCCCCTGGATGGGCATGGGGAACCCCACCGCGACCCTAATAGAGGATAAAGCGGAGATAATGAATGAATGAATGAAGTCTTTACATTTAAGGCTTGAGCTGCTAAGTAGTGTGTGGACACTAATATATGATTTTCCTCTTCATCGTGTACGATACATTTTCATGTAGATAAGGAACACAGATAAGTCAGTCAGGTTTGTATATGTAAACTTTGGACATTCTGGGAAAAGACATCACACAAATAGTAGCATATGTCTCAAACCTTAATCCTGTACCATGACGGAGGTTAGCTTTTTCATCTTTTGTTGTTGGACAGTTGGTCTTTTGATCTATTTTTTAAATAGAAGTTTGTTGGTTCCACTTGGAGTTGATATATGAATTTCCTTAAGCTATGACACATTTCCTTAAGCTATTTTACTAGCGTCATCATGGTAACCATAAATGTGCACACAGACAAGCACACAGACACACAATACATTCTTGTAACAAGTAATGTACATCTTCACAATTCAAATTAAGGTTCCATGGAAGCAAATGGAAATAAGATCTGTTATTGGAATAATTACTGTGTTTCTGTCTAATATTTCCATTCAGTTTCTTAAGTTATGCTTTTATCCTCAGGTAACATGTAAGTGACAGAATGCACACACAGTTCTATTTAATTAGATTTGAAATTTAAAAGTGATGTCAAATTCTTTTACTAGTATAGAGAAGCAGATAAAGTATAGTGTTATTATATTTTTAATTTCCTTTTACCACCATTTTCTTTCCTCTCTCCTTCCTGCACAGCAGTCTTTTTTTTAATGTATGCTGCGTGCCATTTTACTTAATTAAAAAAGGTTGGGAATCTCTTATGCCTTGGTTTGCTTTTATTTAACTGGACATAGTGAAAGTAATAATATATAATGGCATCATTTAGACAGAGCGTGACAAAAGCATAATTGGGAGAGGCAATTAAAATATTATATTGGTATAAACAATCAGTCTTGCAATTCTTTTAAAAAAACTAATGTTAGAACAAGTATCCAGATCATTGCTATAATATCAGTTAACCCTTCACTGAATTAAAGACAAAACTGAATTAAAGACAAAACTGTCCACAAGTACAATATACAATATAGTGTTATCTAGTATAAGACCAATATGAATACTTGTTTGGTAGCAATAAAACAGGCAGCTGTCATTAGTGGAGTTTATTCATTCATTCATTCATTCATTCATTTTTATCTTCCACTTAATCCTCTATCTAGGGTCATGGTGGGGTTCCCCCATGCCCATCCAGGGGACAATGTTTCGGGCGCTGGGCAGATACACCCAGGACAGGGCGCCAATCTATCGCTGGGCACACTCACTCAGACATGCACACACACAAACACACACACACACACACACACACACACAAACACACACTATATGGGGCAATTTAGACCATTAGATTTACCTTGACACCCACGCGGACACAGGTAGAACATGGAAACTCCACCCAGATTGGGATTCGAACCCAGCACTGAGAGGTGAACATCCTAACCACTACGCCACTGTGCCACCCATTAGTGGAGTGTTATTGTTAATTAAATATTCTTATTCTGAATCGGTTGGAAAGCTTCATCTATAATGGTGGCCTGGATTCTACCTGAAATGTCACATAAGTTAATACTGCCTCGATGATCCTGAGCTTGCATTGGTCGTGAGACACTTTGCAAGTCAATAAAGTCCAAATGTCACATCAATAACACTGAAATTGCCCTTTTGAATTTTTAAATAATGATGTAATACTTGACTGCGGATTTGGGTGAGTTTGATTTGTACCTAACTGACTGCACGTTACAGCCCATTACTGTGCTGAACAGTGTGTGTAGTGATTATGGCACAACTTTAATTGAATGCAGCAGAAGAGCCTGAGAGGAATGCATGAAATAACAAATAACTTTTTTGGTTTAGGCTAAGTTGGAAAGAAAGAGACATTAGATGGGCAAAGACAGACAGGGAGAGGCAAACTGGAGACAGAGTTGTTTGGCAAACACACACACACACACACACACACACACACACACACACACACACAAACACACACACACACACACACACACACACACACACACAAACACACAAACACACAGAGAAATTTGCTCATTCCGTCTAAGTGATGCAATCTGACGAATGTGTACAGACATATGTGAGGTGTCTGACCTTCTAACGGCATTATATTTCCATATTTGTACCCAAAGCAAAATATGTCTAAATATAATGGTTTAGACAAAGCCAATCTTTCTGTCTTTTATGAGGTAATTAACCCTGCATGTGCTCAACCAGCCAAAATATTTTAGTATGTAATAGTCTAACTATGACTAACTACCAGAAATCTGTCTTACTTTTATAATTGTGTCTTTTAAAAAAAAAAGTATCTGTGTATGTCGGGTTGTGTGTGTTGGTCTGTGTTTGTGTGTGTGTGTGTGTGTCTGTGTCTGTGTCTGTGTGTCTGTGTCTGTGCGTGTGTCTGTGCGTTTGTCTGTGCGTTTGTCTGTGCGTGTGTCTGTGTGTATTTCTGCCTATGTACCTATGTGTCTGTCTGTGTGTCTGTCTGTCTTTGTGTGTGTGTCTGTGTGTGCATGTCTGCATATCTTTGTCTGTGTGATTCTGTGCATGTGTGTGCGTGTCTGTGTGCTTGTGTCTCTGTATACGTGTGTGTGTGTTTCCTATACAAGGCCAAAATAAGGCCAAAAGTGCTTAGCGTATTTGTGCGTAGGGGAAAGTTATATTAAGTTAAAAAAAAAACACCAAAACTGACCAATTACTTGTAAACGAACATTTACACCATTTGCTGTGAAGGGAATTGTATGTGTGTTTGTGGGGGGGGAGTGTTTGGGGGAGTGTGTGTGTGTGTGTGTGTGTGTGTGTGTTCAAGAGCCTGCAGTATTTAGTAGTAAGTAACTCTACACTTGTCTGTGAAGTGTTGCATTGTGTGCATTGGCTTCAGATCTCACAAGAACTGATTGCAAATTACTAAACAGATTAAATGTATATAATGTAAGTGATTCTAAAATAGTAAAACCTTTGGCAGTGTGCACTGCTTGTCAATACAGAAATGTACAAAGTGAGTTTTAAATTGTGAATAATTTTACCCCAAATGTTCACAACATTTGGCTACGGAGTCGAGTAATTTTCAGATACTGTACAGTACATCATTCCCTGTGCCATACTACTTTGCCAAGTCTGAATGACAGTTCTCTAAGAACAAGATGTGTTTTCAGATAAATGTAAACATGCATTTTCCAAAAAAAGATTTGGATAAGGCATACTTCCATGCGTTAGAGAAATACATAGCGCTGTTCAAAATGAAATAAGCTGAATGTAGTCACCAAACAGGTCCAGGTA
This sequence comes from Corydoras sp. C115, assembly GCA_019802505.1. Classification (NCBI taxonomy): domain Eukaryota; kingdom Metazoa; phylum Chordata; class Actinopteri; order Siluriformes; family Callichthyidae; genus Corydoras; species Corydoras sp. C115. The sequence continues at coordinate 783,457 of JAFMOC010000083.1, read as the reverse complement.
GCTTAGATTGGATTCAGCTGTTCTCCATTTAAGATAGTGTGCGAAAAAGAACAACACTGAAGTTTAAAGCAAGTGATAAAATCAGAAGACAAAATGGAAAACTGGAACGTATTACAGTTACTTAAAGTTGCATAACCCCCCCCCCCCCCCCCCCCCCCCTCTTGTCATCATGGTACACAATTTTGTTTAGTCTAAACTACACTCTGTAATTTTGGAGTCATTCTGTTTGTGTTTACTGTCTCTTGAATGTCAAACTCTACGTGTGTGTGTGTGTGTGTGTGTGTGTGTGTGTGTGTGTGTGTGTGTGTGTGTGTGTGTGTGTGTGTGTGTTAACCGTGTAACTGATGCAACAGTGTTTTTTATACTAATATGTGGTTTTCTCCAAACATAATTTGTGTGTGTGTTTGTGTGTGTGTGTGTGTGTGTGTGTGTGTGTGTGTGTGTGTGTGTGTGTGTGTGTCTGGGCGAGTGCATGCATATGTGTGTGTGATAGTTATGAGGCAATCCATCACAAGCTGAGATTGCTCTACTGCTGCATTTGTTCTGCACTAAGGCATTTTCCTGACAGAACTAGCTAGTACACACACACAACACACACACACACACACACACACTCACTCACACATACACACACACACACACACACACACACACACTATATTCAGTCTTTTTTTTATTCTTTATTGTACATGTGGGTTTGTTTTTATCTTCTCTATCCTTTTCCCCCTTTCTCTACCTTCTTTATCTTTTACTATTGCTCATTTTCTTTGACAAGCTCTCATTTCTTGTTGTCCTGACTTGCTTTACATTAAAAGCCTCTTCCCTGACACCCCACTGGGAGAAAGATGGATGGAGATATTGAGAGTGAAAGACAGAGAAAGGAAAACAAGAAAGGCCTAGGAAAAAATATATAAAAATATAAAAATTCAGAATGGAATGAGAAAGTGAGAGAAAAAGAGAAAAGAGAGCGAGAAAAATAGATGGAGGCAAACAGAAATGACTAGGAGATAGAAGAGAGAATAGAGAAAAAATAGAGAAAGAAATGAGAAAGAAAGAGTGAAAGAGAAAGAGGGGAACAAGAAATGAGGAGAGAAAGAGGTTAAAATATTAAAAAAAAAAAAAAAAAAAAAAAAAAAAAAGCGAAAAGAAAGAAAGAGGAAAAAAAAGAAAGGAAAAAATTGAGAAAGGAATGAGAGAAGAAGAGAGAAAGATAGAGAAAACAATAAAGTACTAGATGAGAGAAAGGGGTTAAAATATTTATATTAAAATATTAAAATATGAGTAAGAGAGATAAAAAGGAGTAAAAGAGAGAAAAGAGAGCGAGGTAAATACAGAGAGAGGAAAAAAGAAAAGACTAGGGGAGAGAAAAGAGATCACAATATAAAAAAGAGAGAAAGAAATTTAGAAATAGAGTGAAAAAGAGAAGAAGCAAGAGAAAGCCAGAAAAAAAGGAAAGAATTGGGGATGTGAAAGTGATCAAAAATAAATAAAAAAATACAGAAAGAAATGAGAAAGAGAGAAAAAGAGTAAATAGAGAAAAGAGGGGAAGAGAAAGAGAGAGAGAGAGAGAGCAAGAGTGAGGAAAGATATTGGAATATAATAATATTTTTATAATAATATAAAAAAATAGAAAAAGAAATGAGAGAGGAAGAGAGAGAGAGAAAATAAGAAGGAAGAAAAATGTGTTGAGTTTTCTAAACATATTTAGGAGTTATAGTGCAGGGCGAAGTACATTGTATACACTGAGCACACAGTATGTTTTTTACAAAGTTCCAAAATAGCTGTTTTTATTTACCGTGAGTAATGGTAAGCATGTCGTTACATACAGACTAATGTGAAAATCATATGATCTACAGGATGTTGGTTAGAAGCCATGGCTGGATCATGAGGGCCTTACACATTAACGCAAACACACACAGACAGTGCATTCTTTGTAACCAAAATGTAGTTACTGTTCTGAAAGACTCACAAAGTAAAGAATAAGAGAGCGAGAGAGAAAGAGAGAGAGAGCCCTGCAAAACTAGGAGGGTTCAGACATAACATTGGTTAAGTATTTGGAAATTGTGAGTGTATGATGTCACTGTGGGTAGTCACAAACCTGTGCTCTCATTGGATCAGAGAAAGACAGGGGTGTGGATGTGGTCTGGTGGTCACACATAGGCCTGTATTTGTGCATCTATGGAGAGATTGCTTCACGCAGAAGAATAAAAACATGTCAAATGAAACATTCTGTGTGCCTTCATCAGGTGGCTGCTACCCTGCCACCACTCATAACCTCTAAATGTGCATAAGAGTATGTAGACTGATTTTTTAAATATATATTTTTTGAGTATATGATGCCTTTCACTGCTGCCTTGTGCCCAGTGTTTATGAAATAGGTGCTAAAACCACTTTTACATGCAGTCACTGCATGAATAATTAATAAGAATTTAAACAGAAGCACAATGGGTTCAATTCTATGATAATAAAATGGTCAGGCACCTGTTCATTATTGTCATATTTATACAGTATATGTCTGCATGTGGGTGGCACAGTGGCTTAGTGGTTAGCACGTTCGCCTCTCAGCACTAGGGATTCCCGGTTCGAATCCCCATCTGGGTGGAGTTTCCATGTTCTCCCCGTGTCCGAGTGGGTTTCCTCCGGGTTCTCCGGTTTCCTCCCACAGTCCAAAAACATGGATCAAGTCAATTGAGTTCTCCAAAATTGCCCCCTATAGAGTGTGTCTGTGTGAGTGAGTGTGTGCCCAGCGATAGATTGGCGCCCTGTCCTGGGTGTATCTGCCCAGCGCCCGAGACCTTCTCCCCTGGATGGGCATGGGGAAACCCACCGCGACCCTAATAGAGGATAAAGCGGGAGATAATGAATGAATGAATGTCTGCATGTGGGTGGCACGGTGGCTTAGTGGTTAGCACGTTTGCCTCTCAGCACTAGGGATTCCCAGTTCGAATCCCTATCTGGGTGGAGTTTCCATGTTCTCCCCGTGTCCGCGTGGGTTTCCTCCGGGTTCTCCGGTTTCCTCCCACAGTCCAAAAACATGGATCAAGTCAATTGAGTTCTCCAAAATTGCCCCCTACAGAGTGTGTTTGTGTGAGTGAGTGTGTGCCCAATGATAGATTGGCGCCCTGTCCTGGGTGTATCTGCCCAGCGCCCGAGACGTTCTCCCCTGGATGGGCATGGGGAACCCCCCCTGCGACCCTAATATAGGATAAAGCGGAATGAATGAATAATGAATGAATGTCTGCATGCCATTCTGTATTTTAGTTTGATCAACAAACCCAAAATAAGTTTAAAATGGGTTAAAATTATAGCTGTACTATGTTCTGTTGAAGGGCGACACTGTGGCTTAGTGATTAGCACGTTCATCTCTTAGCACTGGGGATCCAAGTTCCTATACTAGTCTGGGTAGAGTTTCCATGTTCTCCTCGTCTCCGAATGGGTTTTCTCCCACAATCCACAAACATGGATTTAAGGTAAATTAGATGCTTTAAATTGCCCCTATATGTTGTGTTCACTTATTTTGCAATAAATAGATGACATTTCAAGTACTTATTCATTCATTCATTCATTCATTCATTATCTTCCGCTTAATCCTCTACTAGGGCTGCGGTGGCATTCTCCATGCCCATCCAGGGGAGAATGTTTTGGGTGCTGGGCAGATACAGGGCACCAATCTATCGCTGGGCACACTCACTCATACAAACACACCCACACTATATGGGGCAATTCAGCGCATTAATTTTACCTTCATTCCATGTTTTTGGACTGTGGAGAGGAAATAAAAAAAAAATTAAAAAATAGTACTCAAAAAAAAAAAAAAAAAAAAAAAAAAAAAAATAAATAAAATAAACAGAGGAAACCCACAGCAGAAAGGCGAGAACATTAAGTATGTTATCAAAAAATTATTTCAAATAGCGCCATAGAGAGCCAAAATGGGTGGAAAAGAAAAATCAGAATCTCAGTCCTAAACAGGGACCACTAAAATCAAAAAAAAAAACCAAAAAATACTAACGCAATAGGAAAATAATAACCACTTACTCTGTAATTGAAAACAAAACACAAAAAAAAAAATAAAAAAAAAAAAATAAAATTACAAACATTCAAAAAATAAATTAAAAAAAAAAAAAATTAATTAAACACAAAAAAACAAATAAAAATAAAAAAAAACAAATAATAAAAAAAAATAATAAATAAAAATTTAATATAAAACAAATAATAAATAAAAAAAAAATTTATTTTATAAAAAATTTTATAAAAATTTACCTTTCATTCCATGAAGTCTCAGAGGAAACCCACGCAGACACAGGGAGAACATCAAGTATTTATAAAAAATTATTATAATTAGGCATAGAGAAGCCATGGGTGGCTTAGAGGTTAGCAAGTCCATCTCTCAGCACTGGGGAACCTTGTTTGAACCCCGATCTTGGTGGAATCTCCTTGTTCTCTCTGTGTATGCGTGGGTTTTCTCCCACAGTTCAAAAACATGGATTCAAGGTGATTTGCCTCTATCTACACTACCCTTATATTGCGTGTGTGAGTGAGTGTGTGCCCAGCGATAGATTGGCGCCCTGGTCCGGTAGTATATGCCCATCACCCAAATCGTTCTCCCCTGGATGGGCACAGGGAACCCACAACAACCATAGTATATGATTATTAAGCGGAAGATAATGGATGAATGGATGTTCTGTAGATATTTTTAGGCTGCTTATCTTCAAACAGGTCATAAGGGTTCTGAGCTTTATCTAGGATTAATTTGACAAAAAGTGGGAAAACAAATCCGAGGTGCCGTTCATCTGTCACATTGCAAATTCACGGGCAAACGCATTCACACAAAAAGGCAATTTGGTATTTAGAAGTTAAGTCTTTGTACTGTGGGAGGAAAGTAGTGCTTCCAGAGAGAACCCACAAAGTCACTGATAGAACATGCAAACTCACATTGAAAGGACCTATATTAAAAATGAAATTCATGACTATCCTGTTGTCAGGTGATAGATCACTGACTGCACCACTATGCCACCCTCTGTAATATACAAACTGTGTGGTAAGGGTGTATGAACATAGTGTCATCTTCTGCTCCTCTTAAAGAGCAAGCAGCACGGTCCATGCGCGATTAAACAATTCCCGAACAGCATGAGAAGCATTTTGATCTAATACTAGTTGTGTCATCTTCCAATTAAAGCACAGGCACTTCTTCCTCTAATTTCTCTAATGACCAATTTACTCATTAAATTGTAGTACTTGAGATGAAGCTTCAAATAAATGCATTTTGTATCATCTTTGGGAGCCTGCTGAGTTGTATGGCTATGCTCTGGTGCTTAGTATGAGTAGCTATTAAGTTAAATATACAAGGGCATGTATACACCGAAATTATAGAAAACGGAGAGGAGAGGAGAGATTCAGTAAGTGAGAAAAGAGATGTTCAGATCAAACTGAATCACATTCAGAATTTTCATGGGGTTATAGTGTCGACAAAAAAACTTTCCCGAAATGTGATGGAAGAAGTGATGCATTTGGCTTTGGACATCTGTCACTCTAAATCCAGCCTGTTCCTGTTCCCTCCTCCTCACCCCTTTAGCACTAAACCTGACCTCAGCATGCAAAATCTCTAACCAATTTAGCAAATGAAAGCATGTGGATGGTGCTGAACTGAGCATCCAGACATCTGCTGTGTACAGAATTACACAATGTGGGAGAAGGAGAGAGAGAGAGAGAGAGAGAGTGTGTATCACCCATTGTCCAGGATGAACCCCTTATTCATGAAATATAATCGAGGAGAAAACATAAAAAGAGGAAAAACAAAGATATGTTAATGGGTTTTCATAAAGTCACATGGCAGACCAAAGTGCCCTTTTTTGGTAAACAGAGGGTCTACGATTTCCTGGTCTTATGGTTATTAGACAGTGGTGTCAAGCAGAGATTAGTGTGCCGCTAAATTTGTTGGATATGAAAAAATAAGTGAGATATATATACACACCAAACAAACACACTGAGTGAGTGAGTATGTACAAGTCTACAATAAAAGTGTAGGCTCTTTATAGTATATCTTTTCTATATACATATAAAAAAATATCCACTATTAGATTAATAGCTGCTTTATTTAATTAACAACCACGGTAATGTGACTGACTTACACTATTTAAACAGTATTGTGTTTCTATTTACATATCCATCACTTTGCCTGGCGTCTATACTACTTTGGAGGTTTGAGCCCTTAAAGCATAAGTATCAAGCATAAGGCCCACAGGCCATATCCAGCCCAAAATACAATTATATCTGGCCTACAAAATCTTTTTACATTTATCTGTTATTATCTATGCAGACACATTTGTCCAAAGCGACTTACAAATATCCCAACTTGATGATTGGGTTCAGAGCACAGGGTTCATACAGGCCCCCTGGAGCATGGAGCAACCCCCCCCCCCCCCCTTGGAGGGTTAAGGGCCTTGCTCAAGGACTCACATTGGTAACATCAGTGGACCTGGGATTTGAACCCACAACCTTCAGATTGCTAGCCCAACACCCTAACCTCTGAGCTATTATGCCTTATTTTTATAATGGCCCAGCAGGGTTTTTTGGCCATGCTCATATTTTAAATGTGTATGATTTTGACAAGAACATTTTTATGGTGAGCAGAAATATTTGAAGATATTTAAAGTTTATGGTTATTTTTCTAAAATGTCCCAAGAGCAAGAAAACCGAAGGTTTTGATTTGTTATTTTAACCTCTGTGATTTTTATTTCATTTTTTCATGTTTATAACATTTCCTCCCACAGTCCAAAAACATGGATCAAGGTAAATTGGATCCTCTAAATTGCCCCATATAGTGTGTGTTTGTGTGTGTGTCTGTGTGAGTGAGTGTGCCCAGTAATAGATTGGCGCCCCATCTTAGGTGTCTGCCCAGCACCTGAAACGTTCTCCCCTGGATGGGCATGGGGAACCCCAACAACCATAGCATAGTATTAAGCAGAAGATAATGGATGGATGGATGTTCTGTTGATATTTTTATATTTCAACCCCCCCACGAACCTAATAGAGGATTAAGTGGAGGATGATATTTGATGGATGAATATTTTTATAGAGAGTGAAGCAAAAAATATTTTTTAGTTTAAGTTTATTTATTGTGGAATAATATTTCAGTCTGTTTTTGCTAATATTTATGTTCAGAAAATATTCATGTTCAAAGGCCCCTCGTGCAATTGACTTTGACACTCCTGCCTTAAAGTGAATATTTTTGGACCTGTTTTAATTAATGAACCTTGTTAGTGTGAACAAAAAAAAACTGATTTGACTCTATTGACATATACACTCACCAACGAAAGATGACAGAAGATATAATAGTTTTATTTCTTTAAAAGTAAAACTAAAAAGTTCATCTACAGTATATGGTAGGTGGAGAAAATAAATAATGGAGCAAGAACTTTTGACTGATACTTTAGACATCTGATTCCTGTTTAACTGAGACTTGCATACCCAGTGTACATAAATAGTCAGTTGTACTCATTTAGATGCAAATTGTTTTCATATTAATGTGGCCAAAGACTTAAAGCATTCATCTGTATTCCATTTTTGTCCATAGTTCATTTTGGAGTTTGTCTGTTGTTGTCTGCTGTTGAAATAAAAGCTGGTAATTCCAACCAGCAAACATTTGCAAACAGCAAAGTCAGGGGTGGCCATTATGTAGATCATGATTGAGCAATAAATCATGTGTCATGAAAATGTATTAAATGTTAGTCTATTATCAAATATACAACATAATGATGATTGGCCTATAAAGTAAAATATATTTAACCTTACACACAGAGGAATTTCTCCTCCACATTTAACCCATCCATGCAGTGAAACACACACATATACACGCACTTAGTGAAGTAAGCACACATGTGTCCTGTATACAACGCACAGGGAGAAATTGGGATTAGGTGCCTTGCTCAAGGGCACTTCAGTAATAGCACCCTAGTGTGGGACCAGGAATCAAACCAGGGACCTTCCGGTCAGAAGGCAGGCTTCTTAACCACAAGCTTATGACTGCCTTCCTTTACACTTATGTACTTAAATACATTATCGTTCCCCATGCCCATTCAGTGAAGAATGTTTTGTGCACAGGGCACATAAAGCCCAGGGCACCAATCTATCGCTGGGCACACACTCACTTACACAGATACAAACACACTATATGGGGCAATTTAGAGAATTAAATTTGTGGGAGGAAATTCTAAATTGCCCCGTATATTGTTGCCGTCTGTGAGTAAGTGAGTGTGCCCAGCAATGGATTGATGCCCTGGCCTGGGTGTATCTTCAATGCACCCGAAACGTTCTCTACTGGATGGGCATGCGGTACCCACCAAACCCCCACCGCCCCATGTGAACTTAGTAGAGGATTAAGTGGAAGATAATAAAATGAAATGAAAACACCATTTGATAATATGGTACATTGCATTTTATACTCCCATGCCCTAGTGGTGGTACATGTGTAATGTGTTGGTGTGATGTGTATAAATTGGGATTTTAGCAGTATTATCTTTCCCAAAGTTGACAAAAAGTCTGAATGATCCTACATTTGTAATCCTCATACCGAATCCTGAGAACTTAAATGTGTATGTGCATAAGGTCATGAGAAACGTGTGAGGCTGAGGATGGAAATGAATAAAAGTGTGAAATAAAACAGTAAAAGAGTGTGACAACTATAAATAAATAATGTGAATGTGTGAGTGTTTTAAGCGATACAGCGAGACATAGCAAGGATTATAATGTTAAGTGTTGCACTCATTTAGAAACAGAGGGGGAAACAAGTGATTTACCAAAAAGTACTGAAATATTTGTAACTGTCTGTGTGCAATTGACAATAGTGACCAGGTGCAGTGAACGAAATGTGTGTGTGTTATATCTCCAATATGTTACGATGTTTTTTTTCTTAATCCCAACAATTTATTTTTCTATTGAAATGCAGAATGCTGTGGCTTTTTGCTTCTAAGCTTTTAAGTGGTAGATATAGCATCAATAAATGACTGTAATATACGAGTCAGTGCAAAAATAATTTAAAAAAGGATTACAAGGCAAGATTGCAGGACTGTGTCTGTGTGTGTGTGTGTGTGTGTGTGTCTGTGTGTGTGTGTGTGTGTGTGTGTGTGTGTGTGTGTGTGTGTGTGTGTGTGTGTGGATGTGTGAATTTACTCATTTCTAACAGTATGCTGCAACCCAACTCACAGCACCCACCTCATGGACACCCCCACCTCCTATCATTGTGAAATTGTTTTCACAAAAGCACACAAATATATTCACATGCACTCACACACACAGTCACAGTTTAGAGGAAGGAAGTGCTGGAGTGCTGCTGATAGTTCTTGCAGGGGGAGATTCGGAGGGGTATTGAGCGTGTACCACCGCATTGTGAAATATGTGCTTTAAACAGCTTTCTGTGTTGTGAGATAGAATTGAAATATAAGTGCAGTAAGCCAGGGGTCAACAACCTTCAGGCCGTGTTTCTGTGTGAAAGTGTTTCTGTTAAACTCACGCTGGCTCCTGTGTGTGGCCGTACAAATCCAGTATTTGGACAATTTTGCTCTATATGGTATTTCAAATTGCATTAAACACTTTCACAAGTAATTGAAATTATACATATCTGCATATGATTTTTATTTACTACTACATATTATATGTAGTAGTAAATAATATGAATACATAAAGTACCAGTCAAAAGTTTGGACACACTGCCTTTGTTCTCCATTGTTTATTTTCTCCACTTACCATATAGATGGGCTTTGTAGATTTTCTATTACAGACTGTAGTACTTTAGTCTTTTTTGTTAGTTCCCTGCTGGTTCTGTTCTCTAATGGACAAAATTATCATAGAACAGATATAATTTGGGTGGTGTATTGTTTATTGTCAGTTCTGCAGTGACACTGATGTGGTGAGGAGATTTAAGTGCAGCAGTGCTGCTGTAGTTTCATTTAAACACCTCAGTGACACTGCTGGGATAGGAATAAAGCACCAACCAAATAATCGCTGATCTGAGGTGCTACTATTGGGGTTCTGACCATTAGAGAACAGAGTAAAGGGGACTAACCCAGTATGTACTATAGTCCATAAACAGATCGACTGCCGTCTGGAACTGATAAAATGGACAATAAGGGGAGCAAAAAGAAGGTGTGTCCAAACTTTTGACCAGTACTGTGTGTACCATTGTATTAGTTTTTTTATCAGGCCACAGATTATCTGAACTGATTCCTCAGTACAGCTTAGCCATTTTGATTGCATTCAGTTTAATCTTTTTAGAGTGCCGGCTAAAAACTTGGCTAAATAAAAAAATCTGCAATGGAATCAAAACACAAAGGTCTGGTTCAGTTTTAATTTCAAAAAATGAGTTCATCATTTAATGACATGTGAAAATGGATCATACACTGGTGAAATAAGCCAATTTAATTGAAATTGCAAGGTAATTAGTAATAAGTTGCATTAATGTATTAATATCAATTCATCAATAACTGTATTTGTTCAGTACTATTTGTAATGCCCCAAATTCACATTGTGTTTTTAAAACTAAAGTACTTTGTATGTATGTGTGTGCGCATGCCCTCTTTATGCCCTGCACCTTGAAGCTAAAATGTCTCAAAGAATTAAATTGTTGCATGACACTGAAGAACTGTGTGTCTGATCGTTTGAGGTCATGTGTGCTTATAAATGACGACAAGAACCTCTGTAGCTGGTGGGTACCATGTAGAGAATTGTATGATGAAACTATTATTTTTTAATTTATTCACTTAGTATGGACACAGCAACCTTATTTAATGGCACCAGCTGAATGTCAAGATTCCGATTTCGATTAAGATTTAGTCATTTAGCAGAAGCTTTTATCCAAAGCGACCTACAAATGAAAACAAATACCACCAAATACAATGAACACACACTGATGTTTGTATTGTCAAATTCATATGGTAGTGTAGTCTGATATTACAGCATTAGTATTCTTTGTGTCATGTTCATGTCAAATTTCATGTCCTATTTTTTACAGATATCATTTTTGCTTTGCAGAAATCATTAAATAATAAAACAATAAAATCTGTTAATAAGACCAAATGCCAGATGCATAGATGGCATAGTAAAGGTCAATGTATTTATCCGGTTCATTCTAAGGTTAAGTGCTTGTAAGTGAATTAAGTAAAAAGCCTCTCAGGGAGATGTGTATGGCTCCTGTGTGAGTTTGTATAGTAAAGTAATAGGCAGCTAATGATAAGACAGCATGTTTAGGGTATTTGATTGATTAATATATTTTTCAAACTGAATCAGCATGTGAGAAGCAACAAAACATCCGACAACAATTTCTTTAAAATTTCAGCCACAATGTTCTGATATTTATAGTTTTTCATATATGTTGCAAATCCTAGAAGAAAAACCATTTTCACAACCTTTTGTTGACATCACACAGTAACTGAGAAAATGCAAAAAAAAAGCAGAGAATGAGTGTGGCTCATGTGCTGAACGTGTGCATGTTTGCAGAAAAATAGTCGATTTTATCACCCTGATGCTGACACCTTGTGTAAAATTCGCATCTGTAGTCTCAGCTTTTGTTAGTTGCAGGACATATAAAAAAATTCCCTGAACCATTATGCTTAACTGGCAACGCTGATTAAACAATTATTTATCGCTAGGTTATTATGATCTAATCATAAATATGAGATATTTTTCAGAGGCAGTGACCAATAATAACCATCTAATCACCTGAAGTATAAATGAGTCCTTGCTATTCATTAATACAATAGAACATAAAACAATGTTATGTTTATTAATTTTATTCTTATTCTTATTCTTATTATTATTATTAATAATAATAATAATAATAATAATAATAATAATAATAATAATAATAATAATAATTAAGAATTCCGATCTGTGTGGAGTTCCACATTCTCCCTGTGTCTGTGTTGGTTTCCTCTGGGTTCTTTGGTTTCCTCTCACCGTCCAAAAACATGGATTCAAGGTAAATTGGCTGCTCTAAATTGCCCCTATATAGTGTGTGTGTAAGTGAGTGTATGCTGGGTGGTATCTGCCCAGCGCCCGAAATGTTCTCGCATCCCTACTATAGGATTAAGCAGAAGATATTGAATGGATAGATTATTATTATAGCAAGGGGGATTATAGTGTGTTTTTTCTATTCTGGGTGTTGCAGATGATGTAGAAATGAATTTATAATTAATAAGGGGAATTATTCATAAACCTATTGTTAACTATGTATGAAAAGTGTCTGATAAAATCACTACATATGGAGAATGTGCATCCAAGTGTTTTACTTTGTAGCAAGTACGCAATTCACAGAGATGAAATGTATTTAAACAAATATTTTATTAAAACAAATATCATACAATTATTTTAGCTATTGACACACTTTTTTTTACAAAAATAAAATAAAATACAGTAGTCATGGAAAAAATATGGAATCATAAAACAAAAAGGAACACTTAGTACTTTGTTCCTCCTCCTCAGGTTTTATAACATCTTACATTCTTTAAGGCATGGACTTTATTAATGAAATACAATATTCTGAATCAAACGGAATCCAACATTTCTGAATAGCAGTTAAAGGGATACAGATATTTTCCTGAACTTGGCCCTATTCATTCCTGCTCGGATTTCTAATATTGCCAAAACAATCACACATTATTTAGTATTGACTTAGAAGGCAAAAACCTGAACCTGCAAAACGGCTTTACAATGTGGTCCTTTTGGGCGGTTAGCCAGGTCAGTGTACCCTGCAGACTTATTATGTTATTATAAGAGTCTCACAACATGAAGTGGAAACTATACAGACATAAACCTGTATGTCAGAAAAAGCCTGACTAACGTGGTCTTAATGAGATGCTGTATTTCAGACCGACTAAAGAGAAAGACTGGTGTACATGTCTTTGTTTTTCTTGTTGTTAGACACTTCTAATTACAACGTCAGTGGCAAAACACTGTTTAATCGTAGGATTACACGGTCTAGCCATTTTGTTTTTTCTCCACGTTAACTCTCTACAGCATGTATTTCAATTAATATTGATTTTTAGGATCTGGATACTGAAATAAAAAAATTAATGGAAAAATAAAAGTTGAAAATTCTATTATTCATTATCATATGAGGAGGGATTTGGACTTTTATATCAGATTTGTTTACAATAAGTTTCTAATCAAATGAAAAACAGGTTTGCAGGTAATATTGTTAAGTTGATATCATTTTTTCAAAACAGAATTAATGTATACTCACTTACACACATAGTGCACATTATGTAGGTGCAGTTTAGATTGGGGCAATTTAAAGCAGCCAATTCACCTTGAATCTATGTTTTTGGACTGTGGAAGGAAACCAGAGAACCCAGAGAAAACCCACACAGACATTTCAGAGAACACGGAAACTCCACCCAGAGTGGAATGTAAACCTGGATCCTTAGCGCTGATAGGTTGATGTGCTAACCACTACGCCACCATGCTGTTAAATTATATTAAAGTCATCCAATATCCATACATCCCCATCTTATTAAACATCATTAGCGAAAGCATTTTTATGAAACCCACTATGCCACCATGCTGCCCCTTTTTGTTACCTGCCCATTTTATTAAGACTTAAATAGTTTTTGATGACTAACCAGCATACTTCTGTTTAAATAAATATTGTTGTTTTTGCAGCCGTGTTTTCTGTCACTTAATTAGTTCAACAGCTTGTTCAGGTCTGTAGGCATTCCCTCATAACTGCAGACTAAGCTAATTTGCACTCTTATATTTGTGCAATGCAAATTAAAAGGTAATTCAACCATTTTTTTTCTCAACACTGATCAATTCCTTTATTTTCCACTCTGCTTGATTTGAAAGAGGCTTTGCAAATAGTTAAAATAAACGACTATAATTTATTAAAGAATCATTTTTAAAATAATGTTTCATTTTTTATATATATATATTAAATAGTGGTGTGAAATGCGATTATTCTTTAATATTTGTCTAAGGTTGTTTGGTGACACATGCACAGTTCGGGTCACTAGACAAGGCTGGATGTGGAATGTGTGTGGGTGATGGGTTTTGTGCATGTGTGTATTTTCTGTCCCTGCTGACCTTGCCCTGAGGAGAGGGGGGAGGCATACAGATGGCATGAGAGATGATTCCAGAATGATGGAGGGTGCGATTTATGCCCCGCACAAACAAACCAGTGTCCGGCGGGAAAACAAGGATAAAACTGTTAGATTAGTAGCCATAGTGAGCCATATTGAGCCTGTAAATTAAGATAAATTGTTCTCCTGGGTGTGAAACTGTAGGATTTTTTTTTTTTTCCGCAGAGATAATCGATGCTTTACCATGTGCTCTGTTAAGCTTACATAGCCTTACTAATAGGATGAAAGCATTGCTAATGGTATTAATGTTTGCAGCAGGGCTGATGATGAGAGTGTGTAGATTTTGCTTCAGTTTAATGTGAGTTTAGATTAATGTCCAACTGCAGCCAGAATGAATAGTGAATTCAACAAACCTGCTGCCAGGTTAACACTGGCCTGGCACCAGCAATATTCCTCCAACTCTGCCTCATGGATCAGGTATGTGTGTGTGTGAGTGTATGACACAGACTGTCTGTTGAGTGAAGGTGTGTGGTCACTGCTTTAACTTTCCTAAAAACTTCGCCATCGTGAGTTGGTTTTAGTTGGCATTTTAAGGTAGCGATGCTTTTTACCTTTAAATTTACCTTACAATTCTCTCTCTCTTTTCTCGCACTCTTTCCATCTGAATGTGTGTGTTTGTGTATTTCTCGTCTGTTGAATGTGGTTATGCTAAAGATGATGGCTGGCACAAAAGATGGCGGAGGCTGCCAAGTTCAGGCTACACAGAAAGGCAGACATAGTAGCGCGTGTGTGTGTGAGAGACAGAGAGAGAGAGAGACAGAGAGACAGAGAGTAATGAAAAGAAGATATTGGGGAGGGGTGTGTTTGATGCATGTTGTTTTAAAACTAGGTCAAGCATCCTATTTATTAACATTGCCTTCTGTCCGACATCCCCCACTCTTTACCAAATGTGCACAGACCTTAGATAATAATAAAATTAAACAATGTATTGAAAAGGTGATTTTATTTAAGTGGGACTGGCCCTACGGCTGATGGCTAATCACTGACACTATTGGCACATTTCCATAGGTACAACATAATCTGAACCAAAGCGCCTGTGGCACCATGTGACTGCACAGAGTATGTTGCATTCCTATTCACTCACATAGGCTGTCTTCTTCAATTTGTGTCTTAGATCTCTGTGCTGTGGTTCAGCTTAGAAGAAGGTCCAAAATGAGCATGCTGGGGTATGCAAATGAGATTGTCATTTATATCAGTAGTATATGAGAATGGCAGGTTAACAATTCTTGTGGATTCTTTGGGTTATTTAGCTAAAAAGGAGAATAGCATCCATCATATCACATCCATAAATTACCTACTAAGCATTTATTCGTTCAGAGCTTCATATACTGATCACAACGGGTTCTGTCAGTCTTAAGGAGAAGAAATGCATAAAACACACCAATACAGAGCAAGCACATAAACAACATTGTTCACATTCACACATGAGATCAGAATTCTACAAAGAAAAATAGACTGTGGAGCAAAACAGATGCTTCCAGAAGATATCCATTCAGACATGCAGAGAACATACAAACTCTATACAAGAAGAAACTGTCTGCTGTGTCTGAGATTTGAACCTAACTCATCCCATCTCAGTATCTTCCGCTTAGTCCTTAAATAGGGGGTTTCCATACGCATCCAGGGGAAAACGTTTTGGGCGCTGAGCAGATAACCCCAGGACAGAGTGCTAATCCATCACTGGGCACACACTAATTCACGCAAACACACACACACACACACTTTTCAGTGCAGCCAATTTACCATGCATGTTTTTACACTGTGGGAGGAGAACGAAGAACCCGTAAAAAACCCACGTGGACACAGGGAGAACATAGAAACTCCACCCAGATTGGGATTCGAAGCTGGATTCCCAGCACTGAGAGGCGGATATGCTAACCACTATGCCAACCATGCCAACCAACTACGCCATTTGTTACTTGGCTTTGTTAAATGTTTCAAGGTGAATTTTGAACCAAAAAAAGAGAGGAGATGTGCTAATCACTTGCCACCAACAACTGAGTATTTTTAATGTTGTGTATATTCGAAAAAAGATCAATTTTATTATATAAGAGTCTCATAACTATCTACTGGCCTGCCAAAGATGATCTGTTGAAAGGAGGCTGATAGAACACTGACAAAATATTTTATGTGGATATTTTGGCCAAAATATTGTCACAGCCATTTCTTAGCTCCTAGGGAAATGTTTAAACCTGTGGGGAAAATGTGGCATTTTTATATTATATAAAAATATAATATGGCATTTCACAAAACTACAAAACATGGTCAGTAAAATAAATGTAAACATAAAAAGGCATTTTTAGAGGGTGGGAATTGGAAGACAACACTGAAAACATAAGCACTAGAATGACCTCTTGTCTATCTTGTCTAACTATTATAGATGTAGCTAATGTTCTACATACTTCCAGCTGTTTTTTGTAACAAAAAAGTCACTGCAAGTTATGTAGGCTTAATGATGGTTTAAAGTAACAAGGAATTTGCTTTAAATCAATCAAAATAGCAGGCTATAATATGGAGGAAACAGGAACTTAATAGGAGTGTGCTTTACCTCCTATCCCAGCTGTCATCATCTGGTTGTTGAGAACCACCACATGCATTTTACAATTTTGATCTGCTTTATAGTAACTAGTAATAATTAGTAAATAACATCTGTAGGAGAATACAGGAAAAAAATTACATTGTGTGTATTTGTGAGTGAGTTTCTTTGTGTGTGAGTGTGTTGGTTGTTACACTTAAACTGGCACTGTCGAGACCTGCATTCTTTTCCAATAATACTACAATAATAATACAATAATTTTTATTGTGGGAAATGTATTTTTACATATACACTGCCTATAACTCATCTAATTTCATTATTATCTTCCACTCAATCCTTAATTAGAGTGACGGGTCGGTTTCTCATGCACATCAAGGGTAGAACTTTTCAGGTGCTGGGTAGATACACCCAGGACAGGATGGGCACCAATCACTGAGCACACACTGTATCTAAGATACAGATACATGCACTATATAGGGGCAACTTAGAGCAGCCAGTTGACTTTGAATCCATATTTTTGGACTGTGGATGAAAACCGGAAAACCTGAAGAAAACCCATGCAGATCAGGATTTAAACCTGGGTCTCCAGCGCCAATAGGTGGATGTGTTAAGTAACCAACATGCTGTTAAATTATATTAGTCATCTAATATCTATGCATCCTCATCTTATTAGACATCATCAGTGAAAACATTATTATTATGAAACAATTATAAACTCGCCTGAAAACATAAAAGTTATTTTAATAAAAGGTTGTGGATTCATTCATTCTATTAATATCAGCTTCAGTATTAAAACAATACAATAAAACAACATGCAGGTTAAACAGCAGTTATTAGCTGTAGCAGTGTATGTTTCAATAAACTCTTTATTATTTTTGTCGAGATAAAAACCTCCTCACCCTGGTGTGTTTAGTCTCTGACTCTCCTCCAAAAGCTGAATCTATGTCAGCTGCACATACACACACACTTGCACACAAAAACAAACAACACAGTACTGTGCTTTGTCCCACTTTCTTTATCACACACACTCACACACACACACACACACACACACACACACACACACACACACGCACAAGCCATCTCTCTCATATTTCCCTCTCAAACTCCGTCACACCTGGATGTAACGTGGTTCCAATGAGCTGCAGTCACACGTCTGTAGTTTGTCTCTAGCCCGACGTCTCAGTCACTGTCACCTAAACAGTATCTAATGACAGTTCAACTTCAGCACTGCCTGAAGTGCAATCACAATATGTTTGGAGCTCCTGCTTGTCCTGAGTGCATGCGCATGTTAGTGGGAGTGTGTCGGTGTGCGTGTGTATGTGTGCTCTCATGGTGAGATACAAGAGCAGTGCAGATGGCTCACCACTGTATTTTAGCATGCCTCGGTAAATGTGACAGACATACACACATGCACACAGTGAGGTGTTAGTGTATTTGCACACATTCCCTCTGAGTAAAGCTGGATGGAACACACTGGGTGGATTCATCATTTCCAATTTACTCTTTTAAATTTTGACCTATATTTTGTTTCGTTTCCTAAAAATGCATTATTTAATTCATTAATAAATATAATAATAAATATGTTTTGAGATTGAGAGCTTAGATAGATAGATAGATAGATAGATAGATAGATAGATAGATAGATAGATAGATAGATAGATAGATAGATAGATAGATAGATAGATAGATAGATAGATAGATAGATAGATAGATAGATAGATAGATAGATATCACAGGCCATTAGTCTTTTTGATGTTCTTGTGTTCAGTTCAATTATGATCTGGCATCAGACTGTGCACATGGGAAGTGGATCTGTATGGTCACTGCACAATACACATCACCAGAAGGAAGGTCAAGCACAAGAGGTCAAGGCTACATGGCATCAAAATGTGTTCAGCTGCCAAATAGAGCGGTCTTGGTTTACATGGGTCTATATCGCAGCTGTCCTTTTCATATAATACTTTAGATTCTGGTTTAATCAAGGTGAACATGGCTATTCTATTTAATGACTCGTCTTAGTACGGTATGAAGAAAATATGGCAGGGCAGTGATTAAACCCAGACCCTGCTACACTGCCATATAGCACTGCCAGGATTTTTATGTAGGAAATGATGCAGCAGAACAAAGTGGTAAAGTCCAGTGTGATTGGCGTTTATTTAACAAAAGCACAGATTTCTATTTTGTACCATGAAGTTACAGCTGACTGGAAGGACTGATCATTTAAGTTGTTATCTGTGTTGAGAATAAATGAATGAATAATTGCATAGTAACTGGGCTTTCTCTCTTTTTGATAACCTCTCTCTCTCTCTCTCTCTCTCTCTCGCTTTTTCCCTGTGTTTGCCCCCCACCCCCACCCTCACCCTCTGTGTGTGTGTGTGTGTGTGTGTGTGTGTGTGTGTATATATGTGTGTGTGTGTAAAACGGTGGCTTTGAGAAAGACACACTATTTAAATTCAAGATCTTCCTTGCTCCAATGGATGCCACAGGGGGAACTTATCTCTCTCTTTGTTCCTCTTTTACACACATACACACACACACACACACACACACACACACACACACATATAGCACAACACCACAGTTGTTTTGTGCCTGGTAGCTAAGGGAGCAGGTTGCTTCGATAACCTCTGCCGTGATGTCTAACCTATTAAATGCACTCTGAATGCAATTGCTGAATGGAAAAGCTTACTGGTATGCATTATACACAAAAGGAGAGAGGAAAAGTGCAAGTATTTCAAAGCACAGACTTCGCACAGTGCATGTTTTTGCATATGAGTGAGTGTGTGTGTGTGTGTGTGTGTGTGTGTGTGTGTGTGTGTGTGTGTGTGTGTGTGTGTGTGTGTGTGTGTGTGTGTTTATAGAGAGAGAGAAAGAGAGTTAGTTTAACTGCAAGAAGGAGGTTGCTAGTGTCATGAAAAGGAAAGAAAGCTTTTATGTTGTAATACTGGAACAACATCAGTCATCTTTGTGCAAGCTTCTTAGCATTCATTTCAGCAATAGGAAAACTAAAGATGTACCTTGTGTGCTATCATGATCATCTCGGCTTTGTTTATGAGTCAGAAAGAAAAAAACACTATGAAAAATTCACCAGATGATTATTCTATATTACATGCCATGAGGCAAAACACCGGTATGGATATAAATAAAAATGAGAAATTATTATTCTGTTTTGAGTTTAGTAAAATAAAACCTCTGTAAAATAACAAGTATTCCAGTATTTGAATATTTGATTAAATATTTTAACCATATTTTAACCATAATAAAATATTATACCTATTTTTCAGAGCCATACAAAAACTCATTTGCAAGTGAATTTGGATAAAAATCAAATGTTATTGTAAACCCTATTTACAGAAGAGTTACTATACAAATGCAATAACATCTACACTTAGTGTAAAAAAATGGTATAAAATTTTAAAAGACAAAAAGACAAAGAAACGCTACTTAGTTTTTACTAGCTTAATTCTATTTGTTAAACATAAAGAGTAACAAACTTTGCTGAAGTGAGTTTACTCAAATAACTTTTCTTACAGACGCAAAAACACACAGGTCTTGTGTTTCCTGCCTAAAAACATAAACAACTAACAAAACACATGGCATGTGAATCACTTACCACCTCCTTAACATCAGCATCTCCTTCTCCCATTAACCAAGTGGTGTACTGTATGATTTACACCGCCTTACCGCTGAAACGCCACTGCCACATGGTCCTTTTTGTTTGTAACACCAGTCTATAAGTTATAAATGGTGAAACTGCGGAAATACTTTTTTTTAATATGTTTATAATATCAATATGTATGACCTTACTGATGCTTTTTGAAGAAAAAACAATGAATAGTGCCTAGGTGGTGGTGGGCAGGGTGGTGGGGTGGTGTAGTGGGCTTGATCTGCGTGGAGTTTCCATGTGGGATTTCTCCGTGTTCTTCGGTTTCCTCCCACATTCCAAAAACTTGTATTTAAGGTGATTAAGGTTGCTGCTCTAATTTGCCCCTATATAGCATGTGTCTGTGTGAGTGAATGTGTGCCCAGCACCCAAAATGTTCTCCCCAGAATAGGCATGGGGAACCCCCTGCGACCCTAGTAAGGATTAAGTTGAAGATAATGAAATGAGACTGGTGACAGCTTGGTATTTAATAGAAGAAGAGAACCTTTACACGACCACCTTTAGGTCTCGCCTAGCTTGTTTAAGTGCATCTACTGAAAAGTGGAGTGAAGAGTAGTTGTGCAGTAGTATGGCAATGAAAGATAGTTTGCGCTACATCACGCAACACTCTTATTCCCCATACCAGTGAAGTTACAATTTCATCTATCGTCTTAATCTTCCATCTAAGACCTTCACGTGATCCAACCAGTTTTATCTACGCTCCTTCCACCTCTCCATTGAGTAGGCACCAAAACTCCACTTTTACAGTTGTCTTCACAGTCACCTTAACACAAGATGACAGGATAATTCTAGCTTACTCTCGTATACTTTCTCTCCTCTTCTTTTAATCTCCTGCACAGATACACAGTTAACAATAAGCGTGGCACGTGAGTCGAATAATCCCATTGTTTCCTTAGCTCTACTGCCCATTCACAAAACACTGTTCGATAAACTTTCACACAAGCATATTTGAAAGTTGGTGCCCGTAGCATGCTTTTAAAAACCTGATACATACTTGTTCACAATTCCATAACATCACTCATATTTTTATACTATATTTACTTATATATACTATATTATTTAATTGTTTGGAAATAATTAAAGCTTTGCAAGTGCATTTTTACCCATGCTTGCTGTACCCAAGACTTGAGCTGCTCAACAGGACATAATCACCTTTTCTTCATGATGCACCATACATTTTTAATAGGAGACAGATCAGAACCAAATGCAGTGCTCACTGGAGTTTTAAATAGGAAGAGACCAACAGCACAAAAAATCTTGGGATAGGATAATAAACAGAACATTAATGTAAAGGTGCAGAGCCAATCAGCACATAAAAAAATAATTGATAGAAACAAACTAGCTGACTGTGATAAAAAAAATGCACAATTAAGAAAACTAACAAAAGGTAATAATTAAAAAAAAAGTCTAGAACAGAAAGAGGCCCATCAGACTTTGACAGCATGCTTTGCCAACCCCCAACTCCTTGTCTAAAAAGCAAAAAATGAGGGATCGTCCAAGGCCCTGAGGTGGAATATCCTTGTGGGAGAAAATGGAGAGGGGGAGGTTCTTCCACTGAAACATATGATTCAAACTGATTCTCGCACTGCGGCATGGTGGCTTAGTGGATAGCCTCTCAGCGCTGTGGAACCAGGTTCGAATCCCAATTTGGGTGTAGTTTACATGTTCTCCCCGTGTCCATGTAGGTTTCCTTCCACAGTCCAAAAACGTGGATGTGGGTGAGCATGGAGTATGTTTGTGGGTGTGTCTGTGTGAGTGAGCGTGCCAGCGATAGGTTGGCGCCTTTTGCTGGGTGTATCTGCCCAGTGCCTGAAACGTTCTCCCCTGGATGGGCATGGGGAACTCCCCATGATTCACGCATGCTTATAGTGACAACACCAGATGCGATCACATATTCACAAGTACTATCTGCACAGATGAATTTACTGTTTTCATTGTGTGCTAATAAATGTATGTGTAGTAAATGTATGTGTAACTTTACATCTGTACATCTATACATGTACATAGAATGCAGCAAGTATAAACATACTTTAGAGATTTTATTAATGTTGATGGTTAGTTTTTTTGTTAATTTAACCCACTTGTGAATTAACTGTGAGCCTGTGCTAAGGTTAATATTAAAGTTTTTCAAATTCAGTGAACTCCATGCAGTAACACCTTTTGCAATGTCCTTCATTTGACCCATCCTGCAGGTCTTAAAAAAACATAGTTAAGCTTTATAGTGTTTCATTGCAAGTCTTGTACAGTCAGTCCATTGTAAGGTAGACACACAATCACACTTATTCACACATGTACACCTTGAATCAACCTAGTGTCTCTTATTCACCTGACTCAAATGGTTTTGGGCTATGGAAAGAAAATGGAGCCCTCCGAGAAAACCCACACAGGTACATAACAAATCCCACAGGAAAAGATCCCGGGCTGAGTTGTGGCAGATGTGCAACCTTTTGATAATACCTAATATAGCAGTACTTCTGATCGATGTGACTCCTTTAGTCTCACCATGTAACATCAGCATAGTTGTGTATTTTGAACAGTACAAAAATCTAATTCGCATTACACCACAATGCAAACACCAGCCATTTTCATTTGGTTTTGTGACGAGTTTGGTTTGAGATCAGAGGATCTTTTTTTCTGGGGAGTTTCCCAGGTTTCACTAAGGAAACTGACTTTTGAAGGCTCACCACTTCAGATTACAAATATGTTAAAATGTTACCAAAGTATGTTTTATCTTATTAATGTGGTTGCACCACATTAATCCATATACAGTAGGTGGGTCCTTTAATTTTAAAGCCATTAAAGCCAGTGGTTAGAAAGGGTGCTTTTAGTGCCATCTAGTGTCCATCAAGAAACATGGTTCTCAGTAACACGCTGTCTGTGTGTAACCTTAAATTATGCCTTTTGGAAGTTGGTCGTATAAAAAAAAGACAGCTATGAAAAGACATTTGTTTAAATGCTCAATTTCAAATTTAGGTCTTGATATTTTAAAAAACTTGATTTTGATTATATTGCATAGAAATGCTTTAATGCGCGATTAAAGAAAATGAGATTATTACGGATTATCTCATCATCTTCGGCTTCAACATATACTAGGGACTAAGGTTTTGGGGGTTTCTTCATGCCCATCCAGATCGTTTCAGTTGCTGTGCATATACACCCAGGACAGGGTGCCAATCCATCTGAGCACACACTTCGGGCACGGACACACATAATACAGTATATATAGGCAGAATTTAGATTTTACTTACGCAATATTCCTTTAATTGCTAACATTTGACTTTTCATCTTCTGTATTGTCTGTATATGTGTGTATGGTGCCCACATCATTAACAGAAACACAACAGATGAAGTAGTTGCAGGTTATGTTTTAAATTATAGATTTGATTAAACTTATATACGGGCGGCACGGTGGTTTAGTGGTTAGCATGTTCGCCTCTCAGCGCTGGGGATTCAGGTTCAAATCCCAATCTGGATGGAGTTTCCATGTTCTCCCCGTATCCGCGTGGGTTTCCTCTGGGTTCTCTGGTTGTCTACATTAGTCCAAAAGCATAGGTAAATGGAATGCTCTAAATTGCCCCAAATAGTGTGTTTGTGTGAGTGTCTGTGTGACTAAGTGTGCCCAGGGATAGATTGGTGCCCTGTCTGCCTAGCGCCCAAAACCTTCTCCACTTGATGGGTATGGTGAACCCCACCGTGACCCGAGAAGAGGATTAGGCGGAAGATCATGAATGAATAAATATATTAATAAACTGATATACACTGGGCAATGTGATTATGTGTTCAGTGGTTAGGATGTTGGGCTATCAATCAGAAGGTTGTGTGTTCAAATCCCAGGTCCCAGGTCCACTGAAGTTATCAATGTGGCTCCTTGAGCAAGACCTTTAACCCTCATTGGTCCAGGGGTGGTGTACCAACCCTGTTCTCTGACCCCAATAAAAGTTATTTGTAAGTCGCTTTGGATAAAAGTGTCTGTTAAATGAGCAAATTTACAATATAATCATATATCATACATCAGCACAGCATATGTGATCAAGCTTTCTTGATATGGCTATAAGCAAACTTAACCGACCCCATAGTAGCCAAGGGATGAATATGGGAATAATATGGGAGATTAGCAGGAGGGTGGGCTGTGTTCTGTTTGTGGGAAGAGTGCCAAGTCAAAGTGGGCATACATTTGCATACTGCTCTGTGGAACAAGAGTCTGGTTTTAAACCCACCGTGAATGTGTACAGATCAGAATCCTGTCAGTTATTAAAATCAGGTTATACCATACTCAATTGCATGTGTGAGATTTTATACATAAGCCACTGTAGTCTCTCGTCTGTACTCACTTTTAGGCCATTATCAGCTGTTTCCCTGATAGACTGATAACCAAATTTGGAAATGGAATGTGAGCTGAATAACTCCCTCTCTTCCTCTCTCTTAGGAACAGAATGTGGGGATGGTGCCGCATCTTCAGGACCCCTCTGTGGGGCCTCGTCCAGGGCAGAGCACTAACTACAACATTCTAATGAAGACTGAAATGATAAGGAAACCACAGCAGGTTAGTTTTAACATAGGCTCAGCATAATGCAGAAGCAACTCTAACCTAATTTAAGTTCTTTTATATGTTTAACTGGCACTTCAAATGCACGTACTATAAATACTACGGAATTTATGTATTACTTTCAATGTAAATCTTAATAAACCTGCACATATTTTTAGACTATACAAATGTTTTTTTTTTTTGTTTGATTTAGGAATCTCGTAGGCAGATGGAAATGAACGGAGGACAAATGCCAGATTGCCAGCAGGTGGCACCATTCCAAGGTAAAGTGCCAGCATTCACTGAGCAGAAAGTTTCTAATTACATTTTATGTTAAATTCCATGTTAACTTGAAAGGGTGACCAAATTAAAAGATTTGTTTGGTGGTGTTTTGCTGATCTCTTGTAAATTTACTTTATATTAAAGTTTTTGTTTGCTCTATTTTTCTTGCAGGACAGACCATCCCGCTTGAGTGCAATAGTTACCAAATGGCCGTACCTCAGCATCCTAATCCTTCCATGATGTCCCACGGTGGCCAAGTATTATCCAACCGCATGGGCCTTCCCCCGGGATCTCTCAACCAAGTCGGCCATTCTGGTCCGTACATGGGAGGGGGTGGCCCCAAGCAACCATATTACCACCCATCGCAAGATTTAGGGATCTCTATGCGTCCAACTCAGGCCTTGTTGGCAATGGGAGGCCCTCCAAGACAGCCTAACCATCCAGGACATGTTGTGGCCCGGCCGGGAATACCTGGATCAAGCTTGGCAGGGGCTCCAGTGGTAACCAACCACCTTCGACAGGCATTGCATCAGGGTGGGTCTCTTCCTCCACGTTTGATGTGTGCTTCTCAACAACCCCACTCGCAGTCATCACTGTGGCAAAGCCAGCATGGGTCACACTCCCATATGGACCCTGTCAATCCACAGCATCTATTTCCTAGTGGAGGTGTCCCACCGGTGTGTGAGACTGCTCAGTTCCCACAGAGACCAAGTATGCCCACCAGTTTTTCGGGTTCTCGCCCTCCTCCAAACCAACTAATCCCTGGCTTGGTGGGAAGACAGATCCAAAAGGTGTCTTCTGGGCACCCACATCCATCCATGGCTCAGCAAAGCCTCAGGATGAGGGGCCCCCTGACTGCCATAGACGTGATGAAACCTGGAACTCAGGGCATGATGGACCCAGTTCATGGGATGGCACCCCCAAGCTATTCTGTTGCCTCAGTGGACAAGTATCACCTTGCACACAGCTACGGTCCAAGACAAAATCTAGCTTATAAAATGCCCTCATATGATTATCCTGCACAGCACCAGAACAGTCACACGGCTGTTGGACCAGGGGGAACAGCAGGAGTTGGTGCAAGTGAAGTAGATTTCATAGACACTTTAGTGGGTTCCAATGATGATTGGCTTAACAATCTAAACATGATCGATGAGTACCTTGAGCAGACTTCATGAGAAACTGCATGGAATCTCAGAGAAGCTTGAAAGTTATGTTCCCAGGTGGTGCCAAATGGAACTTGCTGTAAGCATTCACATCAGTTGAAACGATGGATTAGACATCGCCTCGGAGCACGACCAGATGTCCAGTTTTTCGGCTATGTGTAGATCTCCAAGTCATGTCGAGTACCACTGAAAACCACAACATTTAGTCAAATTCCACTCTTAAACTGCATCACTGTTTTCACAGCCAAACAAATAAGGGCATTTTTAAAAAAAAATATGAATAAAAAAAAAATCCAAACACTCAGTGGCTAGAATCACCTACTGAAAGTGCACGTGATGTAGTCATTTTCCATGTTAGCTATCCGGTGGTATTCCAAAAGGGGCTTAGTAATGTAAACTATTTTGTAAAATATGTTTTCATAACTGTAACATACAAAAGGAATACACATATTTATACTTCTTTTGGGCAAATGCATTATTTAGATGTCTTTTGTAAATAATTACTGAGATTAAGTGTATGAAGAAGAAAAACAGTGTAAAGGAGGGGGAACAAAAACATGATGAACTTGTAAAATCTATGGTAATTTGTAATATGCAGGACAATATTGGTTGCAGATGCAGTAATACTATGTATTACAATGTTGACATATTTGTTATGGTTTTGACATAACTGGACTTGTGGTACTCCTGCTTGGCTGAATAATCTTTGTGACGTCAGTTTTTGACACTACTTGCACTACAAAGGTCCGGTGATCCCCTATATTCCAACACGAATTGCACTAGACATGACTGTCTTACTTATTCTCTCCTTGAAGGTGGAGACACATCAAGTAAGAATTGTGTCTTTAGGTGCAAGAACCTTTATGTCACTATATTATAAATCAATGTCTATGTTGATGTATAACATCTACACTGAAAGCTATTCAACTTGGCATTGTGAGAAATATTGTAACACCATCCTGTAGATCATAATGGAGTCACAGTTGCCACTAAACTGCATACAGTATGCCCATTCTTTTGTGCCAGAGTCCTGAGTTCCCCTTCTGTTCATGGTCTGCTGGCTAAGGGCATGGACTTTAAGCCATCCTAATTAGTGCATATTCTCTGTGATTATTCAATTTTGTCTGGTCATTTTTAAACAATAAACTGTATATATTCAAACCATTTGTAAGTGGGTTTCATTTATTATTGTTTTGTGTGTATTTGCCCGCATACTGCATTAAATATTAAGTTCAGTGATCACTGTAGTATGTATTAGGTGACACAATAGCTTGGTGGTTAGCACGTTTGCCTCTCAGCGCTGGGGATCCAGGTTCGAAACCCCAGGTTCGAGTTGCCATGTTCTCCCCGTGTCCACGTAGAATGTACAAACTACAGTTTCCTCCCACAGTCTAAAAACATGGATTCGAAGTAATTTGAATGCTCTTCTGAAGTTGCTTCATATAGTATGTTTCTGTGTGAGGGAGTGAGTGTGTCCAGCAAAAGATTGGCTGTCCTGTCTGTAGCTGCCCAAGGCCTGAAATGTTCTTCCCGGACATCCATGGAAAACCCCCTGCGACCCTAGTACAAGATTAAGTGGAAGATGAAGGAATGAATGAATGAATATAGTATGCATTTTCACCGTGGCTTAGATATTCACGTAAGAAATCTCAAAGCTTTTGGAAAAATGTCGCTTAAACATTTTAGGACTAGCAATCTGAATAGTATTACTTTGGAAAAATAGTAATTTAAAATAAGTGCATTCATATGGATGCGTATAAATACATATTAGTGCCATGCCACCACATGCTCAAAACTTCTCTAAGCCTCAAATTCCCATTTACCATCTGCTTTATGCTGCTCCTGCTCCCAGTTCCCTATGTGTGAGTCAGCGTATTTAAAATGCAGTCATTTAAAGGTGGTGGTATGTATTTAACTACCACTGCTTCGTATACAGCCAAACATTCTCCCAAAACATACATTTTTTTTTTCTTTTTCACAAAGGATTTTTCAAGCAAGCTTATGCCCATCTTAGTGCTCAAAGGGCAAATGCCAGCCAAACACCCTGAACATGTTGTCAGTCTGGGCGAAACCAAGGCTTAGTATTTATTTAGCACGTTTGCCTCTCAGGCATTGAGGATCCAGGTTCGAATCCCAATCTCGGTGGAGGTTCCATGTGCTCCATGTGTTGTTTAGGTTTGCTCCAGTTTCTCCGGTTTCCTTCCACAGTCCAAAAGCATGGGTTTAAGGTGAATTGACTGCTCTAAATTGCCCCATTTTAACTTTCTATATTTAGTATATATATGTGTGAGTAAGTGTGTGCTCAGCGATGGATTGGCAGCTTGTTCCGGGTGTAGCAGCAAAATGTTCTCCCTGCAATCCTAGTCCTTAATATAGGATTAAGTGGAAGATAATATGGGAAAACACACAACCATGCACAGATTTACAATTTAAGGTCATTTAAATTGCGTGTACATCAACAAGTTGTGTTTTGGTGATTCATTTTATTATTGATCAAATATCGTGTCCATCTATCTGAAAGATTCATGGTTCTCAAATCTGAAGGGTTAAGAAAGTAAAAGGCAGGTTTTGAATTCCTGAGGAAAATATATATGTCTGAAAAACTGTTATACAATTGACTGATGAACAATTTTCATTCCCTACCCCATTTGTTAAAGTAAGAAAAATAAATAAACAACCTAAAATTTACAACTAAACATAAATTAAAATTAAATTAAATCAGTAAGAGGGCTTCTGTTCCCAGAATCTGTCGTTTTTAATCTTTTGACTGTCAACTTTTTGTGTAGCAGTAACCACAGCCTCAACGATACTGTTCAAAAGAGGTGTGCTGTTTTACTTCACCATTAATTTTTCTCAGTCGATTTGGTACATTTCTCACATCATTGTTTACATTGGCATTACAACAAGTGCATTTCTCAAAACAGTTAGTGCAAACAGCAAAACTCAATGAAATACCTGCAAAAGCACATACTTCACTCAAAATTCTTTGTTTTTGCCTCAAAAGCAAATATTTGGGTCAATCAATTTGTCAGCGCCATCAAAATATCTTGTCTGTGTGCCATTGCCTACGACAAGGCAGTCAAACTACTTAGTCATGTTGTCAGTGCAACAGTGAAGACTGTAAGCATATTCTGATGGAAACTAAGCTTTTGTTTACAAGAACGCTGCACATTCTCTGGCATATCAATTGAAACAATCCAGGTTACACACACAAATACAAACTTACAGAACACAAAAGTTAATATTCTTTACTGTATTATTTTCTAACAGCACTGCAATCTGTTGAAAAAAAATCTAATTGAAGTTCAGGAACTGTTTGTCTGCACTATATGTAATAAAGGAAAAACTACAAAATTAGAAATTTACTCTGAATACTCAAAACAACTTAAGGAATCACTGTAGTGCTTTCTTTCCTATTCATCCTGATGCTCCTCTCTGTTGGGCCACATGTTTTCATCCACATCACACTGGAGATCTTCCCTTGCAATGCACTGTGGAAAGAATCTTCTAGAATGCCTAATCCAGCCTTTGCAGGCATCTGATGTGATATCCTCACAAGCTGCATCCATAGCAGTCAGCAGGTTCCTCTGGACGTGTGGCTGGTGATCGTATATCTTCCATCTCTAGGCTGAGAAGAACTCCTCAATAGGGTTCAGAAATGGGGAATAGGGTGGGAGGAACTCCATCAGCATTCTATGATGAGTGGCAAACCATTGCCCGATGGTGTTAGCGTGGTGAAAACTCATATTATCCCAAATGATCACATATTTGGGCAAATCCTCTTGCACCACACCTCTCTCATTATCAGGGATGAGATCCCTATAGAGGGTGTCCATGAATGTGATGAGATGCTATAGGGCCCTATAATGGGAATATGTGTAAGCACGCCATTCTCTGACATAGCCGTGATGTTTCCTCCTCGTTGGCCTGGCACATCAATGGTATATAATATATAATGTTTGCCAATTACAGGTTCATGAGATGCACCTCTGACCTATGTTTGAGACCACTGGATGATGTAAATGTTCACAAATTCCCTTAAGAGAAAGCCAAGATTCACCTGAGAACAATTTAATCAATTTAGGCCAAATTACCAAAAAAGTGTAAAATAAATGTAAAAATTATGCCTGAGAGATTATGACAACATGTTCAGCACTTTTCCATATAATGAACTAGGCGATGACATAAGACCTAAATGTTTTGGTGCGTAAGACAATTCAACAGACAATCAGTACAACACATTTTGATAAACATGACATAAGCAACAGATAATGTAAAAAACAACAGACAATTGTCTATGACCATTTGCAAAAATGTACAAAAGCATTTGCAAAATGTGAAACACAATGAGAAATACAATTATGATGTGCACAAGTGACAAGGAGATGTGGAGATTGAATGAACAATTTTGAGAATTTCAATTCTGATCTGAAAAATGAACCAAATCGACTGAGAAAAACTGTAAACTCTGGTTCAAAAAGGGCCCGCAAGTTCTCTACAGGGTTTATGTCAGTTTACTTATTACTTTTTTACTTTTACTGCCTACTAGCAGTAAATATCCATTTGTCCATTTGGTTCATTTCTCAGGTCAGGATTAAATCTTAAAACTGTTCATTTATGTTCAATCTTCACATCTCCTTGTCATTTGTGCTCATCATAGAAGGCATTTCTCATTGTGTTTCACTTTTTGCAAATGCTTTTGTACATTCATGCAAATGGTCATTTACAATTGGCTGTTTTTTAAATTACCAGTTGCTTATGTCATGTTCATCAAAATGTGTTCTACTGATTGTCTGTTGAATTGCCTTACCCGCCAAAACATTTAGGCTCTAGGTCATGAAGTGCTGAACATGTCATAATCGCTCAGGCATAATTTGTACATTTCTATGAAACTTTTTTGGTAAATGTTGGTAATTTGTCATAAATTTATTCAATTGTTCTCGAGTGACTCTTGACTTTTAGTTAAGAAGGGGAATTGGTGAAGGTTTAGATCAACCAATGGTCAAACATCTCTCAACAATAGGTCAGAGGTGTATCTCATGAACCTTCAATTGTCAAACATATATAGACACCAACCACTGTAGCGTCACAAAGTCTTACAATGGGAAAACAAGGCCAAGAACAAGGTGAAAAGTCGAGAAGAGGGGTAAGGCTGCGTGGTGGAAGGCTGAGGGGACAAGACAGAGGAAGTTGTTGGAGAGTCATCCGTTGTTACACAGTTTGTAAAAGTCATCTTCTATTTCTTCATCTGTGATTGCAGGATGCTACATACAGGCTGCTGGTGACTGTGTATTTTTGGTTGATCCATCAGAAACACTAAAGTACATGACAGGGCAAGGAACTGAGAGATGGTGGATTGATAGATAGGTATGTAGATAGGTAGATAAATAGGTAGGTAGCCCGCCTGGCCACTCAAGGAGGATGAGTCCACCACTGAGCCTTGGTCCTCTCAAGGTTTCTTGCCACTGTCGCATTGGCTTGCTCGTTGAGTGTTTAAAGACTTACAACACTGTAAAGCTGCTTTGTGACAATGTTCTATTGTAAAAAGTGCTATATAGTAGATGGTATGTTCCTGTGTTGTTAAAGCTGTAAAGTCAGAAACAGTATCATCATGTTGTTGCACAGTTTGTTAAAGTCACGCCTCTTATTGTCTTCATCTGTAATTGCAGGATGCTACATACAGGCTGCACCTGATGATTCCTGTGCATTTTTGGCCTGATCCATTCAGAAACACTAAAGTATTTGACAGGCACAAGGAACTGGGCAGATATTTGAAAATATTTTAATAGTAATTAATTGTTGTAGATAGATGGTCAGACAGACAGACAAAGACAGAAACAGTATCACAGACAGACAGATGTAAAAGATACCCTAGATTTCTAGATAGATAGATAGATGCTACATACAGGCTGCTGATGACTGTGATTTTTGATTGATCCATCATTGAAACATAAAGTACATGACAGACAGGAACTGGGAGATAGATAGATAGATAGATAGATAGATAGATAGATAGATAGATAGATTGATAGATATTGATTGATTGATTGAAAGATAGATAGGTATGTAAGTAGGTAGATAAATAGGTAGGTAGCCGTCTGGCCACTCAAGGTGGATGAGTCCCCCACTGAGCCTTGGTCCTCTCTAAGTTTCTTCCTTAAAAAAAAACATAACAGAGAGTTTGTTTCTTGCCACTGTCGCTTCGGCTTGCTCTTTGGGGGTTTAAAGGCTTACAACACTGTAAAGCTGCTTTGACAATGTACTATTGTAAAAAGTGCTATATAAATAGATGGTCCATCTTGTAAATGTAAAGTCAGAAACAGTAGCTCATCTGTTGTTGCACAGTTTGTAAAAGTCATCTTCTATTTCTTCATCTGTAATTGCAGGATGCTACATACAGGCTGCTGATGATTGTGCATTTTTGGTTGATCCATCAGAAACACTACAGTACATGACAGGACAATGAACTGGGAGATATTTGAAATATTTTAATGGTTAATTAATGGTTAGTTTTAAAATGTTGGATGGATGGCAGAATTTCTTAGCAGCATTTCATGGCTGACTAGATTGCTTTCGAATTTAAGGGCTCCACATGTATAGACAACCATGCAGTTAATCAACCAAAATTTTGTCAAACTAATATAAATAAGCACTTATTTATAATGCATAGGAAGTGCAGTGGAACTGCTGGTTAATTCAAGCTTCCTAAACAACAGCAAGCATTTTAATGCTTGTCTGCATCTCAGTTCTGTGGCTGATGGTTTTATTTCACTCAGAGGTCAAAAAAGGGTTTTTGCTTCCTCATTACCTGCTGCTCTACATCTACACTCAAGTCAGTAATGTGTCGTCAAATGTAAGACTGCGAATAGGAAATGTGCTCCTTCCATTATACAGCAGCCTCGTGCCTCATAACCAAAACAGGAAGTCTGTAATTCAAACAGTACAGATCAGCAATACTACTGTATATACACTTTTATTGTACACCTCCATGTTTGTACAATCATTGTTAATTTAGATGTACTCTTTAGTTTTATAATTACAGACGGAAGCCCATCTGTTTTCCTTCATACATTGATAGCCCCCTTTGCGCTGTTCTGTATCTATTGTACTTGTAATTGGGACCACAACAAAGCAGCTATTATTTTGGTGTTGGATGATACTGTTATTGCAGTAACATTGATGTGATTGTGATGTGTTTTAAGGCATCTCAGTGACCCTGCAGAAACTTATCCATCAACCAAAAATGTCCAGCCAAAGACCTATCCTGTACACACAGTCCTGTAAGCATCACTGAATGTTTAGAGGATCAATAATCAATCATGTAGGGAATGATATTAAAAACCCACAGTATTATAAAAATTTACAATGTCTATTTTTTTTAGTAAACTAACGTAGATTGGGAAGCACCACAGTGGCTTAGTGGTTAGCACATTCGTCTCCCAATGCTCGGGATCCAGGTTCGAAAACCAATCTGAGTGGAGCTTCCATGTTCTCCCCATGTCTGAGTGGGTTTTCTTCCACAGTCCAAAAACATGAATTTGAGGTCAAGTGAATACTCCATATAGTGTGCGTGTGTCTGTGTGTGAGTGTGTTTAGCAATACTTTGGCACTCTGTCCTAGGTGTATATACCTCGCGCCTCAAACATTCTCCTCTGGATGGGCATGTGGACCCTAGAGTGGAAGTGGAAGATAAAGAATGGATAAACATTTGGGGGCAGGACGGTGGCTTAGTGGTTAGCAAGTGGTTAGATCCAGATTCAAATAGCTGAGTGGAGTTTTCATGTTCTCCCTGTGTCCATGTTGGTTTCATCCAGGTTCTCCGTTTTCCTCCCACAGTCCAAATAAATTGATCAAAGGTTTTGAATTGAATGCTCTAAATTAGCCCAGTGTGCCCAGCAATAGATTGGCGGCTTTCCTGCATGTACCTGCCCAGCACATGAAACCTTCTCCCCTAGATGGGCATTGAACAGTTCATATGTTGTGTTGTATATTATTGTGTTGTATATTATTCCAGTATTGTCAATTAAGTGAATAAACAGTATCCGTTTTAACATATGCAAAACTTTTTTTCACTTAGTAAATTAATAAAACAGAATTAGATTGACCAAAGTGCATGCTGTATACAGGCATCATTACTATGTATCTCATTCTCCGCCTTTACCCAGATTAATTACACTTTTCTATTAGGTATCTATAAAGTATTACCTTTAAAGGTGTAATGGTGGTGGTTGGGGGGGGGGTGAATGTAGGTGTATAAATGTGACGAAATCTTTGAGCGGCAGTTCACAATACGGATTTAGGGAATTGCTTTGTATGTAGATTTTTTTATAATATCCAGCTAATATCTGGTTTCCTCCCACAGTCCAAAAAAATGGATTCAAGTGGAATTGGCTGCTCTAAATTGCTCTTTTATTTTGTGTGTCTGTGTTTGTGTAAGTGTATGTTCAGTTATAGTTAGGCATCCTGTCCTGGATGTATCTGCAGGCAAAGGGAACCCCTCCCTAATTATTCAAATTATCAGAGACACATAGCATGCAGCTAACCCATGGGCCTAGAGTACTTACCCCATGCTGAAGGCAATGATCACCAGGCATTTTCTAACCAAAATTAAAATTCCTTATTTTGGTAAGCAATGATTTGTTCAGAAATAAAGTGCAAGAGGGATAAATAAGTAAAGGGGTTGGAAGAATGTGGTATGTAAACCATGCACAGAGCCAAAATAGTTTAAGACTTTCACTTGAGCCAAGACAGGATTCGTGCAGTGCATAAATTTTGTACTTTGTAGCAAGCCAATCAGTAAATTATTGTGGCGGTAAACTTTCAAGAGAACCAAACAAAGAAATGTGGTCCGTAATCTACTTACAGAGCCAAAAACCCAAACACAGCGCAAACAAACAAAAGCGAAACGCACTGTGGTAAAAGGGTAAATGCAGTGCAAGTATTCTAACAATATTCTAACAATGTCAATACAAAAAAAAAACTACTTTACAAGTACAAAAAATAGGATCCATTCTAATAAGACCAAACGCTTGTGTAAGATGGTGTAGCTTCTTTTACACATATTCTTTAGCGTGGGGTTACTTGCCTTTGTTCCACCTTACTGTTTAGTGTAAAGGTGAATGGAATAAAGGGTCAGGCTTCAAGCCATCATTTTTAATGTTGTTATATTCATTCACTAGCCACTCTTTTGTCTGGTTTTGACTCAGCATGTGATGATGTTTCCTGCAAATTGTGTAAATGTAAATTTATGTCTGTTTATTTAGTTATTTATTTTTTTGGCAAAAAAAAAAACTATGCTAAAATGACTGAAAGAAAAAAAAAACAAATGAAACAACTCCCATATCATCTAAATATAAGTTTCCTCTGCCCACTATAGTGCTAACCACTCATAGCTACCAATCACTGGTGGCTGTAAAGAGAATATAAAACTCTGCTGGCTTCTGAAGAGAAAGAATGATAAAATGTCATGGTGATCAAAGCAACGGAGTGGATTTGTATAAGGAACACCCGAACACACACACACACACACACACACACACACACACACACACACACACACACACACACAGACTTTTGCCCTTTTTTTTATAATATTGTTATAAAATGGGTATTGTCCGCTTCATCCTCTACTAGGGTCACAGGGGGGGGGTGTTCC